>SKCR01005026.1:0-71854 GCA_019454045.1 Zanthoxylum bungeanum | reverse complement strand
ACACAATGGTGTATCTGAAAGGAGGAGAAATCGGACTTTATTGGATATGGTCCGATCGATGGTGAGTTTCACAGATTTGCCCTATTACTTATGGGGCTACTGTCTCTTAACAGCCGCACATCTTTTGAATAAGATTCCTTCAAAGGCTGTTCCTACGACACCGTATCAGATATGGTTCGGTAGGAGACCAATCTTAATTATATTAAGGTTTGGGGTTGTCCTGCCTATGTCAGGGTAACTCAACAAAGTAAGCTTTCACCTCGAGGGCAAAAGTTTAGGTTTGTTGGATATCCCTCGAACACGAGGGGATATCTGTTCTATGATACCGAGCATCGAAATGTGTTCGTAGCTCGCTTCGTAAAATTTCTAGAAGTAGAGTAGTAATTTTGTCAGAAGGTGGTAATCATAGACAGGTTGAGCTTGATGAAGTCCAACCTGAAAACAACGAACCAACGGAGGACCTGAAGTTCAAGTAGATGAAGGACCTTCAACACACACACTCCGTAGGTCGGAAAGGGTATCTAGACCTCCTGAACGCTTGTATTTGATACAGAAAAGAGTCTGGATGTTCTCTTAGTTGAAGAGACAGATCCTTTCACCTATAGAGAATCGATGTTGGACATCGACTCCGTGAAATGGCAAAGTGCCATGAAATCCGAGATTGACTCAATGCATGAAAATCAAGTTTGGGACTTGATTCCGCTTCCCGAAGGAATTGTTCCTATCGGTTGTAAATGGTTTATAAGAGGAAGCGCGGGCCTGACGGTAAGGTTGAAACTTACAAGGCCCGACTGGTAGCAAAAGGTTACACGCAGCGACCTGGCGTCGACTACGATGAAACTTTTCGCCGGTATAGCTTAGCAAGTCTATCCGGATTTTGCTTTCTATAGCTGCGTATCATGACTACGCGATTTGGCAAATGGATGTCAAAACGGCTTTTTAAATGGATTTCTTGATGAAGAAATCTATATGGAACAGCCGGAAGGTTTCACATCCAGCGAAACCTCGGGCATGGTATGTAAGCTTAAGAAGTCCATTTATGGACTTAAACAAGCTTCACGAAGTTGGAATTCGAATCTTCGATTCGATGAGATTATTAGATCGTCTGGTTTTCTCAAGAATTCGGAAGAATCCTGTGTGTATCAGAAGGCCAGTGGGAGCATGGTCGTATTTTTAGTCCTATATGTTGATGACATCCTAATCATTGGGAATGATTTAGGTATGTTGCAAAGCGTGAAAGCGTACCTCTGTAAGAATTTCTCCATGAAGGACCTGGGAGAAGCTTCCTATGTTCTTAGGGATAAAACTCTATAGAGATAGACAAAGGAGGCTGATTGGGTTATCCCAATCAACGTACGTAGATAAGATCTTGGAACGGTATAGCTTTGGTAACTGTAAGACAGCAAACATACCGTTCAGACATGGGATTCATCTTTCCAAGAAGATGTGTCCACAAACAGAAGATGAGAAGGTTAGAATGTCTAACCAACCTTATGCTTCATGTTTGGGTAGCATAATGTATGCCATGTTATGTACGAGGCCTGATATCAGTTTCGCTGTTAGCGTAACTAGTCGATATCAGTCCAATCCAGGTAATGACCATTGGATGGCCATTAAACATATCCTAAAGTACCTTAAAGGTACTAAGGATAAGTTGATAATTATGGAGGAGGAAACGAACTGCAGGTTAATGGGTATACAGACTCCGATTTTCAATCGGATCCCGATGATAGAAAGTCTACATCTGGATTTGTCTTTACCCTTAACGGAGTGGTGCAGTTTGTTGAAGAGTTCCAAACAGGGATCGACAGCTGATTCAACCACTGAGGCAGAATATATTGCAGCTTCTGAAGCTGCAAAAGAGGCTGTGTGGATAAAGAACTTTATCACAGAATTGGGAGTTGTCCCAAGTATCGAGAATGTGATTCCGTAAACTGTGATAATACTGGTGCCATTGCGCAAGCAAAGGAACCGATGGCGCATCAGAAGTCGAAGCATGTGGAACGCAAGTACCACATCATTCGAGAGATCGTGTCGCGAGGGGATATTGTCGTGTGCAAGGTACCGAGTGAAGATAATGTGGCAGACCCGCTGACGAAGGCCATACCTCCGAAGTTGTTTGATAAACACGTGGAGTCGATGGGTATTAGATACAATCGATATTGGCACTAGAGCAAGTGGGAGATTTTGTTGGGGTTGGTGCTCAGAGCGCCAATTCCCGGTTGTATTTCTGTTAAATACTTCTGTAAAACATATTATTATGAATAATATTTGCAGTTTCTATAATATAATCTATATTTCTATATGGTAAAGACGTAATGACCCGAGAATGATTAGTCATGATACAGTTGCAAAAGCGTCGCAACGGACATTGAGTAGTATCATGACGTTGTCATTCTCAGACAGTTCCTGGTCAAGGTTTACACTACTTGGTCAATATAGTAAACCCGTTGAGACCGGTACATGTTGTATACTGGAATATATGATTCCAATGGTTTCTCAATGAACCTTTAGTCTTGGAGACTAGTATAGACGTGTAGGTGTTTATAGCGGATAAACACTGAACGACTCACCGAAGATTCTTAATGGATGGTACACCAGCGTCAATAATAATCTTCTTGGGTTGAGTAGCACTTGTGATTCTTAGACTTGAGATGCCATTGTGGGCACATGAGACATCTTCTACACTTAGACGACAGTCACGTCACCGATCTATTTAGATCAGACCTCCGCCTGTTCGTTGGGTGTAGATAGATCCTCAGGGTGTCCTATGTGTATCAAGATAGGATCCGTCAGTTCTGTGTATCAGAGCATAGGTAGTCCATATGATTAGCAATCAGATAAAACCATGGGCCCGTGGTAAAGTTTATAAGCTAGTTCTAAACATTCTTTTTTGAGATTGCTAATAGAATAGTCGACTGGATAATCCCGATAGAGATTTGACGTTTACATCTATATCTCTGGGATTTATCCGGATACCTGTGACGGAGGAATTATACATTTCCATGACCTCGACCTGTATGGTTCAGCGAGATTATCCGTGATCGTCATAATCTACGGGTGGATAGATTATGGACACGAAATTAGATTTCGTGACGGATATACCTGAACCTAGAGAGTCTCAATAATGAAACATACTCGTAGAGCACTAGAGCAACATTAATAAATAATATTGATTATTTATAAAGTCGTTTAAAGGTTAAACGCAAGATACATGCTAAAAAGACTAGATAGTCATTTGCTTAATTTTTGTGTATTTACATTTAATACTTGATTAATTTAAATACACATTAATTAATAGTCAAAATGAGTTTTTTGACTTATATCCTAAATGAATATATGTTTTTAATATTTAATGTAAATATTATACATATATTTAATATATTTGTATTTGATTAATTAATTGATTATTTAATTGTTAAATGATTAAATTAATTAAAATATAAATATCTTACATTATGATATATTAAGTAAATGGTATTAGTTGCAATTGTTGACTTAAATAAATATCCATAAAGTGTTTTAGATATTTGTCAAGTTGATTAAATGACTTTGAAATGAAAATTTTTGGTATATGCTTGTTGTTAGTTTCGGCCAAGGCATTTTCTTTCACAAGTATATATTGTTTTCATTTGCTTTTCATTTCATTAACCTAATACACTTTACAAAACAAAAAAAAAAAAACTCCATTGAAGAAAGAAAAAGGAAGCTTGAGAAAAGAAAGACAAAAATAAAAAAAGCTTGGATTTTTAGTAAGTTTCTTGAACTTGCTATTAGTAAGGAATTTGTTCCTTAGGTTCTAGGCTTTAATATATGACATTCTTAGGATGTTTCTTTCTTTGTTCCTTGTGGTTTTTGTTGATGGAAGTTTTGGTGAAGTGTGAAGCATGTGTAATGAAGGAAGTGTATAACTATTGTAGTAATAAACTTTCTTTTAAGGTTTTGGAAACCAAGTTGCTAATCTAGAGTTGTTGACCCACTCTTAGATGACCTAGATTTGATCTTGAGTTGTTTCATTGTGTTGAGACTTTGATTGGATGGAAGAATGGTGTTTTAGAAACTTGATTTAAGTATTGGTTTCAAGTTTTTGACCTTGTACCATTTTGGCTTTTCATTTATGTTGAGTATTTGGATTTGTATATGATGCATGAAAAATATTAGTCTGTTTGACCCTGGTCGGACATAATGTGGTCGGCACTTTTGTGGTCGGACCTCGTCTAGTCGGACCTAATGTGGTCGGCACTTATGTGGTCGGTCCTCGTCTGGTCGGACCTAATATGGTCGGCACTTATGTGGTCGGTCCTCGTCTGGTCGGACTTAATGTGGTCGGCTGGTCGGTCCTCGTCTGGTCGGACCTAATGTGGTCGGAATTTATGTGGTCGGTCCTCGTCTGGTCGGACCTAATGTGGTCGGCACTTATGTGGTCAGTCCTCGTCTGGTCGGACCTAATGTGGTCGGTAATTTTTGTGGTCGGATTATTACTCCATTTGATCGGATCATAAATGTGAGTAATGTTTTAGTTTATGGGTGGAATCCGAATAGATTATTCATATTAGATATTGAATAATTTACTCGGTATTTTGAAAAAGTTTTGAAATACGTTTTGCACCTTGAGCCCGCGCTTCCGCTGCGCCCGACCCGTATACCCCCTACATATCATATACGTAACTGTAGAAACTAATGGAACCTTAATTAAAAGGATGAATTAGTGTAACTGGAGCATATCTCCAAGAGTATTGAAACTAATTCGGTAACACTCAATATCAAACGAACCAAATCATATAAAATTTGATTTCTCCCACTAATCAATTCCATCACGATGGAATCATAGAAGAATCATATTGAGTAAGAATCATATTCATTGAATAATCTTAGAAACAAATGCCATAAATTCATATGTTTCATCATATCAAACATCTTTGAACAATTTAAAGACTTATAATGAATTTTAAAGATATAGTTTTCAAAACTTCAAATCGAATATCTTTGAACCACTCAAAATATTCTATCCGCGTTTCATCAGAAACATATTGAAATTTCTCGAACTATTCAAGACGTTCAATGTGTATTCTTTTATAAACACGTAACTAAGTCATGATAATTCATTAACTAAGTTACGAAGTAAAGAAAACTATCCAAGGCAATTTAAAATTCATTAAACTACAACTTCCAAAGTATTAGTTTAATAAATCTGTGGTCCAATGACGGTCATTGGTTAAATGAGGTTTAATCACATCCTGAATACAATATTCATTAAAAAGATAAGGATAAATGGTGTGATCTCGTATCAGACCATCCTTTACCATACGGAATAAGCATCTAATGCTTATGTGATGAATTCTCATAAAGTACTGATCTAAGTTATTTAGTTAACCGAATATTTTCTTAATGTTTATCTTTTCATCAATGACACTATTAGTCATATTAAAATATGAAATAACTATTTATAAAGAAAAAGTAAATATCCAATAGTCGCAAGTTCTGATATCAAATATCAAAATAATCATTAAACACTATTTTAAATAACTAGACGGGAGATCTAGTATCCAATACCTATAGTAGTCATGTTGTGAAAATCGATATCCTCTACACACAACTATACATATCTCCATTCTTTAGCTTTATTATTTGCCTTCAACTATTAACAACAATTGCAAATAATTGATTAGCAAACTATGTCAGACACATTACCTCTAAAGGTTACTAAAGCCAAGAAACGTCATTATCAGATAAACAAATACCTAATTGGGTTTTCTTAATGCCAGTCAAGAATCTTGAGATATGAACTAATTTATGTCAATTCTTACTACAAAAGAAACTATTCTCTCTAAATTATTATATCCTAAAATAAATATCTATTTAGATAACTTAATGTGACTTAGTAACTAAGTCATTAACCATCTTGATTTTTCAAGAAAATCGGAACAACAGTTTCTGATGGTTTTGTCTAATCTAACAATATCCAAGCCTCATCTTAATTTAGAACCTATTATAGAAATCTACAACTATTAGGAAAGTCAGAAAACACATATATATAAAATATGCATGCAGTGAATTAAAAGTTCAATTCTATCAACACTATAGAATAAGGAAACAATAACGACCTTTTTCAAAATATTACATACTGCTTTGGTTATAGATTTTTAACTAAGCAGTACCTCACACTGTTTTATATAATACCGTAATCCCCGATAGAAAACATAGATTACACCTGAGAATAAGGAAACAATAACGACCTTTCATATTGACGAATGAACTTTTTGAACTATGCAAGTCGATGTCATCACATATGTTTAACAATCTCTCCATCGTAGGTATCCGAGTTATGCTTAGAAAACATAGATTACACCTTCAAGTTTCCGAGGTGCACATCTCATGTCGACATGTCCACGATTCTTTACAACTAATCAGAACCCCATTTCTGATATATGCGATCCACTAGGGATGACAAAATTTAGATCCGGATCCGGACGTATTTTCATTGACCCGGGTCCGGAAACACGGGTTCGGACCCGGGTCTACCCGGTTCGGATCCGGATCCCCGTATTTTATTTTATTTTTTATTTTTTAATTATATTATATTATATTTATATTTGTATTTTATCAATTTTATTAGTTTTATTTCAATTATTTTATATTTTTATATTTTTATTCTATTATATTTTTTTTATTTATATATGCATATTATTTTATTATTATATTTTAATTTATTATATTTATTTTTTTCCCGGACCCGTGCGATCCAGGGTCCGAATCTGGATTTTCCCGGGGTCCTAATTTATTAGACCCGGGTCCAGATATTTTTGTCACGGACCCGGGTCTACCCAGACCCCGATCTTCCGTGTCCATGCGGATCCGAGCCGGGTACAGGTAATTTTGACACCCCTACGATCCACCCTATGTGATCAGCTTTGGCCAAAGTCTTAAGAATTGTGACTTACATACATGGATACCTAAACCCCTTATGGTACACATATGGGTCGACATATTCTATCTTGATACGCACTTTATTAACAAGTGCATCGGTCTACACCCAACGAACATCTAACGGTAAGACCATGAAATGTCTCTGACATATATGGCATCAAAGTGCGGAGGATCACACGCAAAATCAATATTTTCCTATAGTCAAAGGTGAAGGGGTTATTTAGGGGTGTGAATCCGGTAACGCAGCGGAAGCGGTGAAAATCCGATTTTCAGATTTCAAAACTTTTTCTCGGATTAATTAAATAAACATATTTATTTAATATTCCAATAATCAAATTATGAAAATAAATTCAATAAAACAATTTTAAGTGAATTTACCAAATTACCCTTGCTTTGTATTTTTGTCCGTTTTAGTCCGAAATTGATCCAATCAATTTTGAATGATTCTAAATCATTTCTAAGATGAACTTATGATGTTCAAAACATCAAAACACCAAAGCAACCAAAATCCCCAATTTCTTACTCAAAAGCCGTGAGCACCATTTGGTGTCCAATTTGTGCATTTTGCACTTTCATGCTTCAAGACACATCCAAATGATATCCAATCAACATGAAACTTTATATGCATCATATACACACATAAATACACAACATATATGAAAATCCCCAAATTTGGAATTAGTTAAAAACCCTAATTTTTCAATTTCCTCAAATTGGACAAATTAGACCAAATACATTAAATCAATTACTTCAATCATCATTCTTCCATCCAATTCAAGTCTCAACACAATGAAACAACTCAAGATCAAATCTAGGTCATTTAAGAGTGGGTCAACAACTCTAGAATAGCAACATGGTTTCATAAACCTTGAAAGAATGTTTACAACTACACTAGTTACAAACTTCCATCATCATACATGCTTTACAATTTCACCAAAGCTTCCATCAACAAAAACCACAAAGAACAAAGAAAGAAATAACCTAAAGATATCATATATTGAAGCCTAGATCCTAAGGAACAATTTCCTTACTAATAGTAAGTTTGAAAAACTTACTAAAATCAAGCTTCCTTTGGATTTTCTTTCTTTCTCAAGCTTTCTTTAAGTTCCTTCAATGGTGTTTTTCTTTTGTGAAATGTGTATTAGGTTATGAAATGAAGATGAAATGAAAACAATATATACTTGTAATAAATAACCCTTGGCCGAAATTACAAGCATTTATTTTACAATTTTTCATTTCAATTTCATTTAACTAAAGTTTGGTCAACTTGATTAAATATCTAAAAACAACTTTATTAGATATTTATTTAAGTCAACAATTGCAACTAACATCATTAACTTTAATTATCCTAACATAAGATATTTATATTTTAATTAATTTAATCATTTAACAATTAAATAATTAATTAATTAATCAAATACAAATATATTAAATATATGTACAATATTTACATTAAATATTAAAAACATATATTCATTTAGGAAATAAGTCAAATAACTCATTTTGACTATTAATTAATGTGTATTTAAATTAATCAAGTATTAAATGAAAATACACAATAATTAAGGAAATGACTATCTAGTCTCTTTAGCATGTATCTTGCGTTTAACCATTAAACGACTTTATAAATAATCAATATTATTTATTTATGTTGCTCTAGTGCTCAACGAGTATGTTTCATTATTGAGACTCTCTAGGTTCAGGTATATCCGTCACAAAATCTAATTTCGTGTCCATAATCTATCCACCCGTAGATTATGACGATCACGGATAATCTCGCTGAACCATACAGGTCGAGGTCATCGCAAATGTATAATTCCTCCGTCACAAGTATCCGGATAAATCCCAGAGATATAGATGTAAACGTCAAATCTCTATCGGGATTATCCAGTCGACTATTCTATTAGCAATCTCAAAAGAATGTTTAGAACTAGCTTCTAAACTTTACCACGGGCCCATGGATTTATCTGATTGCTAATCATATGGACTACCTATGCTCTGGTACACAGAACTGACGGATCCTATCTTGATACACATAGGACACCCTGAGGATCTATCTACACCCAACGAACAGGCGGAGGTCTGATCTAAATAGATCGGTGACGTGACTGCCGTCTAAGTGTAGAAGATGTCTCATGTGCCCACAATGGCATCTCAAGTCTAAGAATCACAAGTGCTACTCAACCCAAGAAGATTCTTATTGACTCTGGTGTACCATCCATTAAGAATCTTCGGTGAGTCGTTCAGTGTTTATCCGCTATAAACACCTACACGTCTATACTAGTCTCCAAGACTTATGGTTCATTGAGAAACCATTGGAATCATATATTCCAGTATACGACATGTACCGGTCTCAACGGGTTTACTATACTGACCAAGTAGTGTAAACCTTGACCAGGAACTGTCTGAGAATGACAACGTCATGATACGACTCAATGTCCGTTGCGACGCTTTTGCAACTGTACCATGACTAATCATTCTAAGGTCATTACGTCTTTACCATATAAAAGATTAGATTATATTATAGAAACTGCATATATTATTACTGATAATAACGTTTTACAGAAGTATTTAACAAAAATACAACCGGGAATTGGCGCTCTGAGCACCAACCCCTACAAAAGGATCACATATGCTACTCGACTCGAGGAGATTCCTATTGATGGTGGTTTATACTTTCAACTATTTGGAATCACATGTGAGTCATTCAGTATTCGCTCAAACAAATACCCACATGTCTATACGAGCTTCTCTTGCTCATGGTACATCGGGTTAAACCATTGGAACTCCAATGCCAATATACGACAAGTTTTAGTCTTTTAGGTTATAGAAATTCGACCGTATTCTAAAACCAATGGCTAGGAATATTTATTTTAAGAATAATTTATAATAGTAATACTATCCCAATGTCGGACCACCCACACTACAAGAATTAGACCATTTAGCGTCGAATTATTTCGACGCCATAAGTTACGGTTTCGACGCAAAAGATATTTAGCGTCGAAGAAATTAGACGCAAAAAATGGACGATAAAATGTCGACGAAAATCACTTTTAGCGTCGAAATAATTACATGCGACGCTAAAAAACAGTATTCTGCGTCCACTTTTTTCGACGCTAAAGTAAATTATCCGACGCTATATTTTATATTTAGCGACGAAATAATTCGACGCAAAAATTCAAACTTTTAGCGTCGCAAATTGTCGACGCTAAAGTATATTAAAAAAGTATTATATGTAAGCTTACAGCGACCATTTTTTTTTCTATTACCGTCGAAAGATTCGAAGCTAAAAGTAAAACTTTTAGCGTCGAAACTTGTCGACGCTAACGTATATTAAAAAAGTATTATATGTACGCTTACAACGGCCATTTTGTATACTATTAGGGTCGAAATATTCGACGCTAAAAGTAAAAAATATATTTTTTTAAAAATTAGTAATTTACTTATTTTTTGGGCTAAAATATTTAATTTAGTTGAAAAAAATGTAATTAATAACAAAATGACGAAATATTATATTGAAATTTGTTTTAGAAAAAAGAAATATTATATTAAATCTATTTGTTCAAAATGTTTATACAAAACAAAATATAAAATTAATTTCTACTGTGATGGGGGGACGCTCGAGCCCGATGCACCATGACTCATTGAGGCCTCGAACATCTGACGGAAAGCCAGCAGTTGCTGTTCCAACTGGTCCATCTTCTTCTCGTGGTCCATCATCTTCTTCTCTCGTGTGGTCCACCGTGACCTGTTGTAGCTTCTCCTTAGTCTGCTGCAGCTCGTCTTTGGTGGTGACTAACTCGTCTCGAAGAGAGACATTGTCCGAATTACCACTATTGCGTGCAGATGACGTTGGCTTCTTACGAGTGCCAAGACCAACGTTGTAAGCTGTCTGATTCTTGAAAACCAATTGCGACAGCTGCTCATCTGGTATGGGGTCGGACCCTGTCTCTGAGTTTGATGTTGGAATTCCATCATTTCGTTCTGTTTCAAAAAATAAGTTAATATTAGAATTTGAGAAAAAAATTAACATATATAATATTAATTATTTTATTTTAAAAACTGAAACTTACATAGCAGCGTTCGGATTCTTCATTTATCCATTTGTTCCTCTCATTGTAATGCGTCACACGGAAAAAATCTGGAAATGATTGCACCTCACCTGTGCTACTCTGTTATAAACATAAAATAAATTCAATATTATTCCAGATTAGTAAAAACAATTAACTGTTAAATTTTATGTTATGATATATTTACCTCAGCATGTTCGGCACGATGTTGGATAAATGGCTTCGAACCTCCACGGTGGTTAAAACGCATTTGACTTCGATTTTCCGCATTTTCGTGACATTTATCCTGTATTTACCAACACTGTAAGTACCGAAAACAAAGACAATTATAAATTTCCGTTTATTTCAAAATTTACCTCGTGTTTTTTGCTAGACCAAAGCTCACATAAAAATGTCCAATCTTGTTCCTCTATAAAATCAGGCTTGTGTTGTGGAGCATTTGAAGGTCCATGTTCGTCGAATATTGGTTTCAGGACTTTTGTTCTATAATCTTTATAACTTTTCCCCATGTGGTAGTCAATATATTGTTGGACATTCACTTGGGTCAGATCGAAGTTGAACCATTCCTACAGGAAAATTCGAGTAAAAATAAGTATAAAATAAAAATGTTAAATAACAAACAATATCGAAAACTTACAAGTAGCGAAGGGAATAGCTGGTTCATTTTCGTCTCCCACGGTATCTTTCTCCAAGATACGTAGTTTTGGGGAGCTTCATATCGAGCTGTAGCTCCTATGGCTGTATTAAACGCTGAATTATGTTGTCCGACTTGAGTGTGTCCATCATCTGATATCTCTATCCGGATACGGCCGTGAGCCTTAACGTACTTAGCCAACCCCAGGCCACGGGTGCGTCCTCGACCCTTCACTGTACTGGACTCACCTGTGCTAGGAGAGAAATCACCAGGGCCAGTTGCCCTTGCTGATGTAGATAGAGTCGCGGTAGCCCGTTTGCGATTGCCCGGTGCCATCTGCAAAAACCCGTCGCATTAGCATCATCAAATTCCAAAGTTCTTATACATATACATACATATCCATACAAGTCAATACAACTTAACAAAAGCGCTTATAACATCGAATGCTCACTTTCGTTTTCAAATTCATTCATTCATTTATTCATTTCACATATGCATTCATTATCCATATAATCTACGAGTTCCATCATACACGTACATACACACAGTCCACACACAATCATCATACAACCAACCACGAAGCACATTTAAAAACCAATACACACGACTTCTCATGCACACGCATAACCATAACAAACATTCCAAAACACATACTATACTATATGAACTTTCGAATTCCAAAACACATACAAACATTCCAAATTTGGACGATGAACATGATGGACGACGATTGAGGACGACGAACAACAGCTGTCTGGGCATTCTGCCAGAACAGCTGCTGTTCGTCGTCCTCAATCGTCTCGGTTCGTCGTCCATTTAACGTGTCGATCATCATCATTCATCATTCATCATTTGTCAATCATCATCAAGCATCAACAATCATCATCATCATCATTCATCAACAATCATCATCAACAATCATCATCATCATCATCAATGATTCCACTCTTTTAACAACAATCACATCATACAAATTCATATCATGCAAATTCATCATCAACTTCAACAATCATCATCATCAACAACCATAAATCAACAAATGAAAACCATCACCACATCATCATCATCATCAAATTAAAATCAAAAGTGAGACTTACCTTAAATTCGTTGCTTGCGATGTCTAGAAGCCGATAATGCAGAAGAAGAGAGTGCTTGGGTGAATTTTGCTCGTTTGAGCGAGAAGAAGAGGTCTCTGGTTTTAGGGATTTAAACGAAATTTAGCGTCGAATTATTTTCTTTTAGCGTCGAATACTTCGACGCAAATAAGTTGGCGGTTCATTAAAATTTAGGGTTATTTTTCCGGGAAATTTAATTTTTATATTTAGCGTCGAATACAAAATTCGACGCTAAATGTACAATTAGCGTCGAATTAATTTGATTTTAGCGTCGACTATTTCGACGCAAATAAGTTGGCGGTTCATTAAAATTTAGGGTTATTTTTCCGGGAAATTTAATTTTTATATTTAGCGTCGAAATACAAAATTCGACGCTAAATGTACAATTAGCGTCGAATTAATTTGATTTTAGCGTTGACTATTTCGACGCAAAAAAATGGGCGGCTTATTAAAAATTTAGGGTTATTTTTCCGGGAAATTTAATTTTTATTTAGCGTCGAATTAGAATTGTCGACGCTAAATGTAAGACATTTACCGTTGAAGAATAATCGAAGCTAAATGTCTTTAATTTAGCGTCGAATAATAATCGACGCTAAATGTCTTCATTTAGCGTCGACTATTGTATCTCGACACTATATGTCTTACATTTAGCGTCGATAATTTATTTCGACGCTAAATGTCTATCATTAAAAATATTAATTAAAAACAAATATATCATAGTTATACTATAAATCATTACGTTAATATTTCAACCATATCTAAAGAGTAATTAAAATCAACAACCATACATTATAATCCATAAAATTATTCATCAATCACAAAATACTGTAACTTCATAATTAATCACTATTATCATCGGTATTTGAGGATTCGTGACTGGAATCGAAGTCATCTTCAGTGTCAAATTGTTCTTCACTTGCTACTTCAACGCTCAATTCAGAATGAGGAATTAGCTCAACGTCTGTACTAGCTCGAGTTAATGTGATATTTTCAGGAACATTGGCAGTTGGTCCAAAAAATATCTGTTCAGGAACTTCAAAATTGCCCGAGACTTCTTGTGTTTCATCTGATATGTCAACTATATATTTCTCCTGCGTGTCCCAAATGGCCCTATGTTGTAACTTTTCTACCACCATCCATCCAGTTCCTAACTTAGGATCAGGTATATATATCATTGAACGTGCTTGCGTACAAAAAATGTATGGATCATTCTTGTACCAACAACGTTGAACATTAATTGATGTGAGATGATTACTAACTTGAATTCTCCTCTTTCTGGCATTTGTGTCAAACCACTTACATTGGAATAGCACAATATGTCGTCTGGGTCGATATATCAACTCAATGACCGATTGCAATACGCCGTAGAAGTCAATTACATCTGAGCCGTGTTCTCCTTGGACTACAATTCCAGAATTTTGAGTCACATGATTAACATCTCGCTGTTCGGTATGAAATCTAACTCCGTTGACAATACATCCACTGTACTCATACGCCTGCTTTTGAGGCCCATAAGCCAAAGAAACCAACGAGGATTGCGAGTCCAATTGACCATTTTGCACTTGATTAATAATCTGACAATGAAATATATGTGTTAATATAACAAACTGAAATGTCTAATGTTAGGATCAAAATAAATATAAAATATTCTAACTTACAGTTGTCTCAAACCATTTAGGAAATTCTTTTTTGTGGGTTTCATCAACATTATGGTCACCATCATATTGTAGCATTGTTAGATGTTGCCTACAATAAATTATCACGGTTAATGTATGGAAAAAATATAGTAATGATGCAGCAGAAAAACTTACGTTAAATACGGTTGCACTTCATCATAATTACTCAATATAAACCAATGCGCACATTGAACTTCCTGAAGGGTTAGTAATTTGACACCTACTGCCCCAAATGGTCTGTAATTTTGACGGAACACTGTGATCTCTTGGTTATTACTTGCTGCTCTCCATCATAGTTTCGTGGCCGACGATTGAAGTGAGTTTCAATATCTGCATGTACATCGAACAAAATGTTATTGCTTCACTTATTATAACAGCTTCAGCTATTGAACCTTCAGGGCGTGCATTGTTTTTCACATATTTTTTTTAATCTCCCAAAGCTCTGCAGATATGACAACAAGTTTGCATTAAGACTAAATTCTATGCACATAAAAACGGTTACAAATTTTCTTATATAAAACTGTATATATATATATAATATATATGTACCTCTCAATGGGATACATCCATCTGTAATGGACATGACCTCCGTCTTTCTAGCTTCAGCCGGTAAATGCACAGCCAGATGTACCATGACATCAAAGAAAACGGGTGGCAAAATTCGCTCCGGCTTGCATAGGATTATCACGATTCCTCGCTCAAGGTCGTCAATAACAGATGTGCTTAATGTCCTCTGACACAATTGTTTAAAGAAGCCACATAGATCAAGTACGACGTCGCATACATTCGGGGGGAGATAAGGTCGAATGCCAACAGGAAGGAGAATCTCGAGCAACACATGACAATCGTGACTCTTTAATCCCGTTATTGTATCATCTCTGACCCAACGCCCAATATTGATGCATAATTATCAGGGAATTTAACCATTTTCAGCCAATCACAGAATGATTTTCTCTCCGATTGATTGAGCACATAACTAGCATGAGGCTTAATAAAACCTCGAGAGGAGTCTTGTAAATGCAATTCACTGCGAATTCTAAGATCTTGTAGGTCCAATCTAGCATTTACAGTGTCTTTTGTCTTACCCGAAATATTGAATAGTGTACCCACTAAACTCTCACAAATATTTTTCTCTATATGCATTACATCCAAATTATGTCGCAAACTCAGAGTCCCCCAATATTCTAACTCAAAGAAAATACTCTTTCCTGTCCAATTCAACTCTTCAGGTAACCTTTTTCGATTTTTATCTCTATATTAGGATGTTTACCTGGTGTGCTGTCTTTGAGATGTTGATGTTGGCAAAGTATGTCAAATGCAGACAATCGACTGGGCTTACTCTGAGGTTCATGTTGCATGTTAAATAATTACTCCTCCGCCAAGGATGACTCGACTCAAGAAATCTCCTATGCCCCGTGTATCCGATTTTATTCCGTAATCGTTGCGAAGGTGTATGATCCGCACAAACTGGACATGCCATGTATCCCTTAGTGCTCCATCCAGATAATGAACCATAGGCTGGAAAATCATTAATGGTCCATAATAATGCGGCATGCATCTGAAAATACTGCTCTGAAGCTGCATCATAGGTATGCACACCCACATTCCATAATGTTTGTAACTCCTCGATCAATGGTCTCAAGTAAATATTATATCTTTACCAGGTGAACGTGGACCAGGGATAAGCAATGACATAAACATGAACGGATCCTTCATACATTTCCATGGAGGTAAGTTATATGGAATGACAATAACGGGCCAGATGCTATAAGAGTTGTACATATTCCCAAATGGGTTAAAACCATCAGAGGCAAGACTTAACCTGACATTACGGGGGTCCTCAGCGAAACGGGGGTACATGTCATCAAATTCCTTCCATTCGGTTCCGTCCGCAGGATGTCTAAGTATGCCCTCCGCACCGATCCTCTTTTCATGATGCCACATCATATCAGTCGCTGTGTGTCGTGACATGAACCTCTCTGCAGCCTGGGCGTTAAAGGGAAATATCGCAATATCTTTTGAGGCACTTTCTTCCCCATACCACGGACTTTGTACCGACTTTCACCACATATCGGACAATGTTCAAGTGATTCATACTCGGCACGAAATAATACACAATCAAACTTACAAGCATGAATGGATTCATACCCCATTCCCAGATCACGCAACATTTTCTTTGCCTCGTAGTACGACTTAGGCAATTCGCTTCCAACCGGTAACATTTGGGCCAGTAACTCTAACATCATATCGATACTTTTGTTGGTCATTCTGTTGATCACTTAATGTGTAATAATTTCACAACGAAATTCAAGATCGACATTCCAGCACCTTCGAATGGAATTTTTTTTGCCTCATCAAGTAGTTCAAAATAAATTTTGATCATTTCCACTTAACACTGGCATGTCACCACTAACACTATGACCAAGTTGTGGACCTTGTAAGTCATGCAAAATATCGGTGATCTCATCGTTTGCAGGTTGATTGTAACTACTGCTCCTTTCGCCGACATCAAAAAACCGTGACTGAGAATGATACTGCTCACCGTGATAAATCCATGTACGGTAAGTTGGTGATATTCCTGGCATGTATAAATGATTATGAACTTCATCTAACCGCTTCTTTTCCTATTCAAACAATTTGCACATGGACAACGAACACGACCTTCTGCATCAATGTGTTGCTTGCGACTTCCATAAACTCAGACACTCCATTACGATATTCAACACTCAATCTATCCAAAGAGCTCATCCAATTTCTATCCATTTCAGCAGAATACCTAAATATAATAATATAATTATTAGATATCATTTTACAGTATCAACATTACTAATCCAGTAATACTTTATTTAAGCATATATATATATATATATATATATATATATATATATTTGGTTGATAATTAAATAGTTTACAAAAAAATTATATTTTATTAATTAATATACTTACTCTACATATATGAATCATAAATCAATAACAAACAACATATAAACAACATATAAATCATAAAATTGAAAATAATAAAGAAAAATGAAAGAATATTACCTTATCGGAAATTGATTACAATTTTATTGAAAATTTTTAGGAGAGATGTGAGGCTGTAGAGGAGAAATTCTCAGATTTCAGAGGATGAAAATGAAGAGAATGAGAGAAAAAACAGAGGGGGAGAAGGGTTGGTGACAATCTGCATTTTAATCTATCTTTAGCGTCGAATATTCAAATTCGACGCTAATTGTTGCAGTTTTTAGCGTCGAAACGATTTTTTCGACGCTAAATATCAAAAAATTAGCGTCGAATTTAATTTAGACGTGAAAGAATCAAGGATCTGTCGGTGGAAACTTCGTTAACCTTTAGCGACGATATATTTTCTACGCTAAAAGTATATTTGTGGCGTTGACTCCGTTTTTTGACGCTACAAGTGTAATATTTGGCGCCAAAAATTATTGCAATAATAGAATTATTCAGCGTCGAATATTATTCGACGCTAAAGTACTGCTTTTAGCGTCGAACAAAGTTTTCGACGCTAAAACATTAATATTCTGCGTCGAAGTTTTATTCCGTCGCTAAAAATATGACATATAGCGTCGAAGTTTTATTCCGTCGCTAAAAATGTGACATATAGCGTCTAAAATGATATTCGACGCTAAAAATATGACATATAGCGTCGAAAATTATATTCGACGCCAAAAGTGAGTTTTAGCGTCGAAACAGTAATCGACGCTAAATATTTGGACGCTAAAAGCCATAATTCTTGTAGTGCCAGTGTCCATTATTACTACATGACTATTCTAAGGTCGATGTCATTATCAACATATTTATATATATCAATCTAATATGCGAAATGACATTACCATTAATAATGTTGAAATGAAAATGTAGTTATTTTATTAATAAATAATAAAATATAATGTACAATATATTATTCGGATTGACGCTCCAAGCACTAACTCCAACAAACTCACACTTGCTTAGTGCCAATCCAGATGGTACCGAAGTCTCATCTCCTCCACATGTTTATCAAATAACTTAGGAGGTAAGGCCTTAATAAGAAGGTCTGTTATGTTGTCTTGTCATTGAACTTTCAAGACCACTATGTCTTTTTGTTCAATAATCTCTCTAATCACGCGATATTTCCTTTCCACGTGTTTAGACTTGGAATGTGCTCTCGGCTCCTTAGCATACGCAATGGCTCATTTATTATCATAGTACAATGGAATCGAATCCGCAATACTAGGCACAATGCTAAGTTCTATGATAAAATTTCTAATCCAGATAACTTCTTTAGCAGCTTCCGAAGCCGCTATAAATTCTGCCTCAGTGGTGGAATCAGGTAGTCTAGTGCTTTGTATATCACAAAAAACTGCTGACTGCCATTAAAGGTAAATATGTATCCGTATATAGACTTTCTATCATCTGGATCTCCGTGGAAATCCGAGTCTGTATAACCCTTAACTTGTAGCCCATCTTCTCCATATATGAGGAATTTATCTTTAGTACCTCTAAGATATTTCAAGATATGTTTCACGGCTGTGATAAGATCATTACCCGGATCAGATTGATATCGGCTAGTCACACTGACGCCGAAACTGATGTCAGGTCTCGTACATTGCATAACATATATAATGCTTCCAATACAAGAAATATATGGCAAGTTAGACACTCTAACTCTCTCATCCTCAGTCTAAGGTGCAATTTTCTTCGAAAGATGTATGTCGTATCAGAAAGGTACATTTACTACCTTATAGTTGGTAAAACCATACCTTTTAACATTTTATCTATGTACGTGAATTGTGAAAACCTTATAAGCTTCATAACTCTATCTTGGTAGAGCCTTATACCCAATGTATAGGAAGCTTCACCTATGTCTTTCATGGAGAAGTTCTTACGAATGTAGGCTTTCACACTTTACATCAATCATATATCATTCCCAATGATAAAGATATCGTCTACATATAATACAAGGAATACTATCATGCTCTCACTAACTTTCTTATAAAAACACGGTTCTTCTTCGTGTTGGGTTCTAATGAACTAACCAAGATCATTAAGCATGGAAAAGCTGTGAATACTCGAAGTAAAATTACGGAAAAATAGCTACAATGATCGGTTGGTAGGATGTGTTGATAACAAAATTTTGCTTCCTTTGAAATGCTCCAAGCCCCTCCAAAGTTGTATGTTGAAGCTCCAAGCCCCAAGTTTGGTTTCCCTATCACCTTTGTATGATTCTTTGTGTGCTAGCACTTGAAAATTTTGCAACAAAATTTCCCCTTTACACTATGAAGCTCACGGCAATGGAGGTTTTGAGCGAGAGAGAAATTTTCAATTTTTGTTTAAAAGGTAAAAGTGAATTGATTTTTCCAAAAAACAAAACATATATCAAATCTTCAAATTTGGTAAATGTCTTTCAACCTTTTAAATAAAATAATGAAATGTGTTTTACAAGTCATCAACAACCCACCAACTTCTATCAACCAAAAGTAGATTAAAGTGACTAGGTTATTTGACTTGTGGGCCCCACTTGATTCAAAATCCGAGTGGGCCCGCAAATATATTCCGGGCTCGGGTTCGTTAATTCCGAATTAACGAATTTTACGTTGCGATTTAATTAAATCAAATTTAATTAAATAATAATGCCTCGTAAAATTATTTTTAAAGTCGCTCGCGAATTAATTCTAAATTAATTCGTTCGCCCGAATTAAAATCCAATTTTAATTTCGCGTCGAAATCTAATTTCATTTAATATATCGAATATATTATTTTATCGATTAATTCCAAATTAATCGTTCTCTCTCTTATATATGAATTTTATCCCAGATTAATTATGTTCGAGTCATACGTCATCGGTGAATCTTCGGGAAGATCTCTGAATATGTTGGCAGTAAATCCGATCGTGCGTACCTCGTACCACGTTCTTACCGATTTACAAGACATGGTTGGCTTCTAGCAAAGCGTCGTGCCTATCCAATTCTCCAAAAATATTCTTTAAGGAATATATAATCTTTGTCAGGCGTAGTATACGTAGTATTGCGTATTGTGATCCAGTATCGGATGTCACATGCTAGGTCTGGGGCTGGAATAGTGTCTGCGCCGTACGAAGCATATATCGGATCACTAACAACTATTCTCTTTAATCGTATAATCATGACCTTGTCATATTATCCCGATGGTTGCAACACATTAGAGTACCAGTTCTGTATCCCTGCGTGATCATCATCTCAATAAGACTAAAGTGATACTTCCGTCTTGACATCACACCCAATACACTACGATTCTCAATAAACCCATAAGAGGCGTACACAGAACCTGTTAAAGTCCTGGACGACCAAAACCAAAGCGTATTGATTGTCGCAAGTACTAGCGATGCAAGTCTCAAGTTAAGACCAAATACACCTACCCTGAATCGGATTCCCATAGACATATAGTCATACTACCAATGGGATTCCGAAGGGTCTATCCAGAGCGAAGCTGTTTCCGTACCATCGGTAAACACAACCTCCTATCACACTTGCATAAGTATCCAATACTTAAATATATGAGAACTATGCTGTTATGCTTCCATAACACGCACAAGTGTAATACTAGTCTATTCTGCATTATCGATGTCCAGTCTTGATAATACTACGACTAGAGATATTTAATGATTAAACCTTTTTGGATTGATATTGTCTCATATCTAATAATCCGGAACTAATCATAAGGACTTTTATCATTCATATATTAAAGTAATCTAATTACAAAATGATAAAATGCAATTTCCATTGTCACATAGTTAATTTATACAAAAACCACAATGTCTTTTACAAATAGTGATGCTATGGGTCATAATTGTCCAACACTTTGTTCATGATGAATCCATATAATCTAATAATCTCATCAAAACGACGATTCCAGCATCGGGATGTCTGTTTAAGTTCATAAATAGACTTCTGTAGCTTACAAACCAAGTTTGAAGTCTCATTGGATACGAAACCTTTTGGTTGTTCCATATAGATATCCTCCTCGATGAATCTATTTAGGAACGTGGTTTTCACATCCATCTGCTATATCTCATAATCGTGATATGCAGCAATGGCTAAAAGAATCCTAATGGATTTTAGCATGGCTACTGGTGAAAAAATTTCCTCATAGTGAATCACAGGACGTTGAGTATAACATTTTGCTACTAGTGGGTCTTAAAGGTTTTCACCTTTCCATCGAGCCATCTCTTCCTTTTATAAACTCATTTACAACCAATAGGTTTAAATCATTCAAGAAGTTCAACTAAGTTTCAGACTTGATTGTCATACATAGAATCCATTTCAGATTTCATGGCTTCCTGCTATTTTCCCGAATCGATCTCCAATATCGCCACTTTATACGTAGTCAGATCCGTTTCCTCTAAGAGGAGAACATCAAGGCTCACTTCAGCTATTAAAAACAATCCCTCAAGAGGCCTTGATATTCTATTCGACCTACGTAGAACTTGTGTTGTAGATCCTTCACCCATTTGGATCTCTGGTTCCATCTCAGGTTCCTCTATGTTGGGATCAAACTCATAAAGTTCAATCTCTCTACAATTTTCACTTTCTCACAAAAAATCATTTTCAACAAAAGTGGCAAAACTAGCAACAAATACATTTCGTTGCTCAGAATCATAGAATTGATATCCCAAAGATTTTTTTAGGATATCTAACGAACCTATATTTATACCTCATGGGTGCTAGTTTATCCCCTGCGTAACTCTAACATATGCATGATAACCCGAAATCTTTAAATATCTAATACTTGGATTTCTATCGTACCATATCTGATATGGGGTTGTAGAAAGAACTTTCGATGGAACTCTATTAAGTATGTGGCCATCGGTAAGTAAAGCATAACCCCAAAGGTAATATGGAAGATCTGTATAGCTCATCATGAATCGCACCATATCCAATAAAGTATGATTTCTCCATTCAGACACACCATTGTGTTAAGGAAATCCTGGTGGGCTATATTGGGCAAGAATCTCATTCTCCCTTAAATAACTTCTGAATTCATCGCTTATGAATTCATCAACTCGATCTGATCGTGAATTTCCTGGTTTGTTTTTCTATTCCGTTTCAGAATATTTTGAACTTTTCAAATGTTTCCGATTTATGTCTCATCAAATATACATATCCATATATTGACGTATCATTTGTGAAAGTCACGAAGTATGTTGAACCATCATAAGTGGCATGATATAATGGACCACACACATCATTGTGTACTAGTTCCAATAAATCTTGAACATGGTATCGAACACCAAGAAATAGAGCCTTTGTCATATTCCATTGGATACATGACTCATAAATCGGATAAAGTTCTAAGGTAAGAACCTCAATCAAACCATCTTTAACAAATTTTGATAGACGTCTAACACATATGTGGCCCAATCTCATATATCATAATTCAGTATTATTTAATTCAGATCTTTTACTTGTATTTTTCTCTATATTAAAGACATATCGTTATATTTCCAAAACATAATGACCGTTAGATAAAGAACATTCACATATCAAATAGTTGTCTTTATCATATAAACATAAAACACCATCTTTAATGTTTATTTTTTATCTCTCTTTATCTAATATCGATAATGATATTATTATCTGATAAGAGATTTTACATAATAAAACAATCGTTCATATGGCCATGACATCCAATGTCTCGCCATTCCCAACTCCAAGCTGGATCTCTCATTTGTTCAGTCTTATTTTAACCCTCATAACCTACATGGAGTTGCAAATATTAGTGGGACTACCGATGTCTAACACTCACCCATTATTTTCATTTAAGGCTAATGAGATGTCAATAATAGGAAAAATATAAAATGTACATGAGGGTCCTGCCTTTCCTTTCGACTCAGGATAATCTTTCTTACAATGTCCAGACTTCTTACAATGTAGACGTGTATCACGAGCTACACGCGGTCTTACAGTTTGCTTCTTGAAGTCTTTCTTCTTATTTCTCATTTTAATCTTCGTAGACCTCATGTAAGAATTAGAAGAACTTGATCCACCATGAAGGTACTGTAACACCCTGCTATAGGTAGGATACTACCTATAGGAGACATGATTGACCCATCTGTTGGACAATTATGACCAATAGCGTCACTATTTGTACAGATCATGGCGTTGATGTACAAATTAACTATGTGACAAATGAGATTGCACTCTTATCATTTGTGATTAGATCACCTAGATGAATAAATGATATGAGGTCCTTATGATTTGTTCCTGGATTGAGAATGATAAGAGACAGTATCAATCCACGAAGGATAAATCATTAAATATCCCTAGTTAGAGTATTATCGAGATTGGACATCGATAAATACGTAAAAGACTAGTATTACACTTGTGCGCGTTGTGAGGGCACAACATCATAGTTCTCATATATTTGGGTATAGGATACTCATGCAAGTGTAATAGAAGGTTGAGTTTTACCGATGGTACGGGAAACAGCTTCGCTCTGGATAGACCCCCTCGAAATTCCATTGGTAGTATGACTATGTGTCTATGGAAGTCTGAAATCAGGGTAGGTGTAATTGGTCTTAACCTGAGACTTTCACCGCTAATACTTGCGATAATCAATATACTTTGGTTTTAGTCGTCCAGGGCTTTAACCGGCTTCTGTGTACGCCTCTTCTGGTTATATCGAGAATCGTAGTGTGTTGGATGTGATGTCAAGACGGAAGTGTCACTCCAGTCATATGGAGTTGATGATAGCGTAGGGATACAGAACTGGTTCTCTAAAAAGGTTGCAACCGTCGAGATAATATGACTTGGTCATGATTATCCAATAATAAAGAGACTAGTTGCTCGTAATCCGATATATGCTTCATACGGGGCAGACACTGTACCATCCCCGGGCCTTGCATGTGATCATCCGATATTAGATCGAAATACGCAATACTACGTATACTACACCTGATATAGATCATTATTCCTGTAAGGATATTTCTGGAGAATTGGGTAGGCATGGCGCTTTGCTAGAAGCCAACCTTGTCTTGTAAATCGGTACAAGCGGAGTACTAGGTACTTACATGTTTGGATAGTCTGACGACCGCATTTACTGCCAACATATCCGGGGATCTCATGGGTCGCTTCCCAAAGATTCACCGATGACGTATGACTCGCACTTTTATTAATCTGGGATTAATTAGAAGATAGAGAAAATTAATCTGGGATTAATTACAGAGATATTTTATCTGGGATAAAATATCATTTAAAGAGAGATAACGATTAATTTGGAATTAATCGATAAATTAATATATTCGATATATTAAACGAAATTGGATTTCGACGTGGAATTAAAATTAGATTTTAATTCGGGCGAACGAGTTAATTTAGAATTAATTCGTTAGCGATGTGAATAGTGATTTCACTAGGCATAAACATTTAATTACGTCGCAACGGAAAATTCGTTAATTTGGAATTAGCGAACCCGAGCCCGGGATTGTTTGCGAGCGTATTCGCATTTCGAATTTGAATGCGGTACGCAAGTCAAATCAAGCGTCAAATCGCTAGTCGTATCAAGCGTCAAATCATTAGTCACTTTGAGTGATGTGACAACTTGTCACATTGATTGATTGAATGATGTGGCTTGATGGGAGTTGTTAGGAGCTTTAGAGCTTGTCATTTGTTGACTTTTTGAAAAAATTTGTGTATATGATTTTTGGAAAATCATTTACCATTTTTATGTAAAAAAATACACAACTCTATCTCACAAAACTCATCTCTCTCTCACGCCCATAAGGGCCATCTTTCTTCTGGTTTGGTAGTGAACTGCCGAGAGCCATGGAGGAGATATATAAGCAAAGTGTTTGATTTTTGTGGCAAAAATCAAGAGAGCTAGCACTCCGAGAGACATGCGAAGGTGATAGGGAAGTCCACCCATGAGCTTGGAATCGTTTGACGAAGCTTGGAGCTTGATGGAGCTCACCCAAAGCCGAATCCATGGAGGCCAAAAACAGCCACTGCTGTGAGCAGTCCAGTGAGTATAAATCAATTTTTGTTGCCTCGCGCGTCGCTCAACAGATTGATGTGAGTATTCCGCAACTCCCTCGTTGTATTCACACTTATATTTTATGCTTTATAATTGATCATTGGGGCCGTAGAAACTCCAACAATGGTATCAGAGCGATTGAAAAACATGAAATTGATTTAGGGCTTAAAATTGGGTAAATTGATTTTGAGGATTATTTAATTAAATTGGATGTTTGAATATGCTTAAATCATGTTGAATTGAAGTTTGATTGGATCAATTTCAAGAAATTGGTTTGGAACAATTTTGCCCAAAATTAGATGGCTTGGCCGAATCTTCACTATGCCCTAATGTCTTGGTTTTTGATTCATTGGATGAGTTAGAATCATGTTGGGGATGTTGATTTAATGTTGAATTGAATTTAATTGGATTGAATTTGATTTGGACATAAAATTTCCCCTTAGCCGAGACATAATAAACATGATATGGGTTTGATTTTTGTTAAATTGTGTTGGACATGATTTAATGATGATAAGCATGATTAATTAGGCTAATTTGATGTTTTGGAAATATTTATTTGGGTGATTAATAATGCTATACACTTTGGTAATTAAATTGGGAATTTGGAATTTGTAATTTAATTATATTGGGCCTAATTTTGGAAATTGGACTTTTAAAGTTGTTAATGGGCTTATTGGGCTTGGTTGTACTAAGTTGGGTTTAGGCAAAATTGGTTGGATCCAATTGGGCCCAAAACCGCTTCCATAAAGCCCAAATGCGACTAATGGACCTTTAAAGTTTAATTGGGCCTAATGGGCCTAAATTGATTTATGGGCTTATGGGGTAACTCCTGGATTGGACTTTGGTTATTGGGTTTGACCCGAGTTGACCAAAAGTCCACGCCTCAAGAAATTAATTAAAAGCCCATTGGACTTTAATTAAATTAACGTTGGACGTTAATCGGGCTTTGAGACCCGTGACGATTAAATTTGGAATTTAATTCGTAAAGGTTCGTTAATAAAATGTAATATTTAATTTGGAATTAAATAGTGAATTAGAATTAAATACAAATTGAATTGGATTTAATTCTGTAGTTTAATTTAATTCGAGAATTCATACTTTGAGTACTTATTCGCAAAACGAGTTTGACTCGAGCAAAATCAAATCGTTGTTTGAACATTGGATGATCACTAATTATCAGATTAATTAATTTGATTAAATTGATTGATAACATGCTTGTGTGAATACATGGTTGCGATGCATGAGTAAAGTATATCGGATGTACATTAGATGGGTGGGGCAATTTTAGAAATTGTTGTAATAAATTTGATTTATTAAATTGGACCTGCGTGTCCAGCCTTATTACCTCATTTCTCATTGTATTTCTCTTCTCACCTATTCCCCTCAATGTAAATGAGGTTTCTTTAGAAGTGTAGTGTAACGGGTAGAAGTAATACATGTGCTAGCGGTAGAGAGAAAAAGAGAGATTTGATCTAGGATCATTGTGTAAAGTATCCATCCGTATATCATTATTATTTTATTATATGCGCTTTATTATGCGTTTAGAATGCATGTTTAAGGGTGTATGATGATGAGACCTTAACAAAGATAATAAATTGGTTGCCAATTTGCATTCGAAAAACCCTCGCAAAATATTAAGCGTTTTTCCTTCCATTGAGTGATTCTCACTCAAGATCCGAGACTGGCATTGGCTTGTTGGCCAAAGTCAAGGCCTTTGTCCGTCGAGGATGTGTTTGAATCACGAAGGCTTTGTTCCATATTGGTGTCTTGTCCAAGTTGTGGTTTGTTGGCCAAAGTCAAGACCACTTCTTGTCCATCGACATTGATTATGAAGCTTTCCATGGTCAATGGGCCGCGCTTAACTGGGATCACTAAGTTTGTTGTGCCAAAGCCAAGGCTTAGTTGATTCAGAGGAAAAAGGTTAGGCAATACATTGGATGTATTGGCATATATAAGATACAAGTTTCGGACTTGGATGTCCCCCTACTGGATCTAGGAATTGGATTGGATCCAATTGATCTTAGAGATCTACCTAGTTAATTATCATACAATTTTTTGGCCAAAGTCAAGATTGTGTGATATTTAACGGGATCCTAGCCCACTAGGAAACACGGTTTCCTGAGTACTCGATAGAGGGTTAGAGGCTCGCCGAAAAATAGTGGGAGGCAAGAATTGAATTTGCAATATTCGTTTAATTACTTGCCATACGCGCTAAAAAAAATATCATTCGTCAAATAAATTAAATGTTAGTTGGACTAATATTTAAAATGTTGTTTTAATAAACAGTTGGACTGTATTCAAACTATTCATTTATAGTTGATTTTATAATTGGATTATAGTAATCAATATAATTGATTTTAATCTATTAAATTATAGTTGATTAAATAGTTGGACTATAATAATCATTATAATAAATAGTACCCAAATCGTTGATTAAATAGTTGGACTATTAGAATCAAGATAAAATTGAAAGATTGACATTTAAAACATAATCCTAGGGAAAATGTATTTAAATGGTTTAATTTTCAAATTGGGAATATAATTTCAGGATGATCCTGGAAACTTATTTGATAAAATAACATATTAGGCCTAAGCCTGGAATTAAGCAAATAGTAGAGCATAATTTTTGGAAGATTCATGTGATGATAACTTTAGTGCTTAATCCATTTAGCTTGTCGCAGTAGACTCCTTAATTTCTGAATCAGAACTAAGGATTAGATCCTTAAAGTATGATAAAGAAATTGAAGGATCTTCATAAATCTATACTTAGATTTTAGAAGTACTAAATTACAATACATAACTCTTGGAGAGTTAATGACTATTCTCAAGGAGATAAAGTCAAAACTTTGTAATTGGCAAGTGGTGCAAGGCGCACCTTACTTCGATATTCTAGAAACCCAAGGCTAGGCCAAAGGCTTCTGGAATGTTGAAAATGGCAAAGGCAAAATCATTATAATCTTCTAGGAAGATAAATGACATATCCCAAAATGTCTGCCTAAATTTGTGGCAAACAAGAACGCGGAAGCGTGACTGCCGTTTGGACAAAGCAGACATGAAGGAATTGAAGACGAGCAAGGCTCTGACTTCAAATATGTTTGTCATAATTATGTTCACTACTAGTATTAAAATTGGATTTTAAATACTTAGTGTGATACATAAACATATATTGATGTTTAGAATCTGCTATGACCAGGATACTGACTTCAGATTGAGATTAATCTGTGAATTGGAAACGGGACGAAAGTCGCTGTTTCATCCGTAGATACCTAAGTTTAGGAACTACCTTCGGGTGTGTACTTAAATTAGGAAACTGTTATAATGTGACTAGTTTGACTAGAAACATTATCTCTATATCAGTGTTTAACCCGCTGCAGGTGAACCTTTATATTCTAGAACACTAAAGTGTTTTATTTTATAAAGATAATATTGAGATATACACATTAGATGTGAATAACAATATTTATATTTTGAATATAAATAAATCCCAAACGTATAACATGACAAACAAACAGCTCAAACTGATTTGATCAGAAGAAACATATTGTGGCATTGTTGTCTGGGACACAATCAAACAAGACTCGTATATCCACACTTTTGAAGAGTGGATACTAGGACAAATTTGATTCCATTCAAATAAAGTCTACGAATCTAGTTTATTGGGCAAAGTGCCTAAAACACCTTTACTTGGTAAAAATGTAAATGCCACCGATCTGTAGGCCCTAGTTCATAGTGAAGCAAGTGGGCCCATGTCTAGCTAGGCTAGAGGTGGATATGAATATTTCATGACCTTTACGGATGTGGCATCGCATTATGGTTATGTGTTTCTTTTGAAGAACACAAATCAGAAACTTTTACAGTTTCGACACGAAATAGACAAACAGATCGGCTAAAGTATTAAATTGTCACGGTAAGACCGTAATGAAAATACTTAAGCAATAAGTTTCTAATATACTTGAAAGAGTATAGTATTCTGATGAGTGGTAAATCTATCACTATTTCCCACTCATTTATCATAATATTTTGTATAGTTTCTTGAGTCTTGTGAATATTTTGATATGTTTTGTGTTATTTTGTAGATAAATAAAGTTTCAGGACATTCTGGAGGTGATTTGGGCCAAAACAGTGAAAATCGGCAAAAAGGGCATTTTGGTAATTTCCCACGTCACGACGCCAGGACTTTCAGCGTCGCGACGCCTAACCTGCGCTGAACAGTGCTAACGTGCGCCGGGTCAACGGGTCAGAATTTGAGAAGTTTGACTTTGCTAACGTGCGCCGTGACACGTGTCACCATCACAACCGATCTGCTAACGTGCGCCGTGCCACGTGTCATCATCCTACGGTGCCGACACTCACAATTGCCACGTGTTCCATGTGTCATCCTATGTCATCAGTCAACGAGTCAACCTTTGCCACGCGTCATGGCACGTCATCATCCATGTCAGCAGGTCAACCGAGTCAACACGCCACATCATCATCAGCCAATCACGAAGTGACACGTGTCGCAATCTTATGGTGCCGACAGTCGTCATTGCCATGTCAGCTTCATCATTGAGATCTTAGCCGCCTCGCCACGTGTCGCCTTATCTTCTTATCCGAATCACCACGTGTCAAGCCGTCATTGTGCCACGATTCACTGTTCCAGCGTCGCGACGCTGAACCCTTCCAGCGTCGCGACGCCCTAGGCCTATCCGCGCCTATAAATAGAGCTCGAAATTTCAGATTTCATTGTACCTTCCTCTCCCATTTCTTTGATGTAAATATGGAGTTCTTCTCTCTCTAAATTTCTTTTAATTTAGTTTTGTAATTTTTAATTACGTTCTGTAATAATAGTAATTTTACTTTTAAATAGTAATAGTAATTTATTTTTACCTTTTACTTTTTACAGTTTTTACTATTCAATCATGATGAGGTAACTTCCCTATGCTAGGGTGAAAGGTAATTCTTTTACTATTGCTATTTAGATTAATCTCCCTTAAAAATAATATATTTACTATTTAAAATTTGACTTAATCAGGATACCGCCAGATTGGTCGGTTGGTAATAAAATTCCTTTTCCGCCTTTATGGCTGGTTCACTTTGGTTCCGCCTTTATGGCTGGTTTACTTTGGTTCCGCCTTTATGGCTGGTTGGACTTAAATTGACTTAATCAGGTTACCGCCTATATGGCTGGTTGGTAATAATCACAAGTTTATATATTATTTTACTGGGAGATATCTAAATAAGTAGTAGTAGAAATAATTCCTTTTACCTTAGCATTTTATTTTATTTTACTTTTAAGCTTTTACTTTACTGCAATTACTTTTCAGCACTGTTACTTTATGGTTTTTACTAGCCCTAGTTATGTGTCATAACTAAGTTAGTTATCTAGGGTTGTGATGAAATCCAATATCACCAGTTTATAAGAGTTAGATTATAATTTGGGTAATATAAAGATTTATTTATTGAGTCTTAATCTTAATGCTCTTTAATTAACTGGCCATTAATTAAATTGATTAGGTAAACTTAAAATGAACTAGACATAGGGATTTTAAGTTTAAGACCTTAGACTCAATAGCCCACGATCTTCCTTGAGGATAGATAACCATTTTAATAGATTTCCTTACAGGATAGGAATATACTTGTCGGGCGGGGGTAGACATAATTGGAACTTAATCTTAATGAATCTAGGTAATTTGGTTGACATAGCTATATGGTTCAATTGGATTATACTAGGTATTTGTAATTGACCATCGGAAGAGGCTTTTACATAAATTAGTGTTCCAGGTTAATAAATCAATATATTACCCAACTATAAGATAATCACTTCATCTTTAATTAATATTGGAATAAATCACAACCCTAGATAGTTTTTAATATTGAATTTTCTAAAAATCTACTTTCGAACAATTTTATTTACTTGTCTTTAAATTTAGAATCGTCGTCATTTCAAATCAATTAAACAACCTGTTTGATACTGGTAATCATTTGACCTCATAAAATTAATAGTTTATATATTAAGTCCTCGTGGGATCGATACTTTTTATACTACTTGAACGATACGTACGCTTGCGTTATATGTGTGTGTTTACGCCGGTCAAGTTTTTGGCGCCGTTGCCGGGGACTTATTTATCTTTTATTATTAGTTTAGGGGTTAGATAATTTTACTTGTATCTAATTTATTTTTACTTATTGTTATTGTTTTCTTGTGTTTCAGGTTCTCAGAAACTACATGAGACGAACCAGAAGCTTTGAACCCCGACCGCTTGACCCGGAAATTGAAAGAACTATCAGACAGTTGAGAAGGGAAAGACGAGAAGCCCAAGAAGCTTTAGTCAACATGGAACCTGAACCTTTGGAGGTTGCACCACCAATTCCCATTCGAGACAGAACCATTACGGTGGTTGACAGACTCATTTCATGTATTGTACTTCCTCCCTTACCAGCAAATGCAGGAGACATCAAAACATGCATTCAAATGATTCAGCAGTCATTTCAGTTTGGAGGAAATGCAACTGAAGATCCTAATGCTCACATCAGCAACATCTTGGAAGTTTGTGGCACTTTGATTACAACCGAGAAGCTGAAGAAGCAATGAGAATGCGTGTCTTCCCTTACTCCTTGAAGGACAGAGCTAAAGCTTGGCTACATTCATTACCAGCAGGTTCTATCACAACATGGAAAACCTTAGCCACCAAATTTCTTGCAAAGTACTTTCCACCAGCCAGAACCGGAAAGATGAGGAATGACATCACATCCTTTGTGCAACAAGACTCAGAAACTCTCTACGAAGCTTGGGAAAGGTACAAAGATTTAATCCGGAAATGTCCACACCATGAGATTCCAAAATGGCTTCAAGTCCAAACATTCTATAATGGAATTTCTGGAATAATGAGAACCACAATTGATGCTGCTGCTGGAAGAGCTTTGATGGCTAAAGGAGAAGATCAAGCCTGGGAACTAATCGAAGAAATGGCCAACAACAATTCCTTGTGGCCAACTGAAAGGAGCATGATCCAAAGAATTGCAGGAATTTATGAAAGTGGAGCCAATATAGCAGTCAACACCAAGCTAGATCAAATATGCAAATTCATGGAGACTCTTACCACTGGATCCACAAGTTCACCATATGGAGGAGCACCAGAATCAAACCAACTTGAAGAAACAGTGAATTTTGTCAACAATTTCAACAGATAGGGGAACAATCCATATTCCAACACCTAAAACCCAGGGTGGAGGAATCATCCTAATTTTTCATGGAGCAACAATTTAGGCCAACAACGGAACTATCCACCACCTGGATTCCAGCAACAGAACAAAGGCCATGAGCAGGCAAATGAACCAGGAATAGCAGAAGTGATGGCTCAGTTAAAAAAGTACGATGCTATCTTTCAGAGCCAATCAGCTTCCATCAATGCACTGGAGAATCAAATCGGACAACTGGCCAATGCTCAGAGTTACAGACCACCAGGAAATCTTCCCAGCAACACAGAACCCAATCCAAGGAACCGATGGAAGGAGCAATGTCATGCCATCATGTTAAAAAGCGGTACTGAAATCAACAAAGATGTTGGAGTCAAAACAACTACTAAGGAAGTTCCAAAAGAAACAGAGCAACAGATGGAAGAAAAAGAAGCAAAGGAAAAAGAACAGATCACTCCACCTCCACCCTTTCCTCAGCGTCTTCAGAAAAACAAACTGGACAAGCAGTTTGCTCGATTCCTGGAGATATTCAAAAAGCTGCACATCAACATCCCATTTGCAGAAGCCTTGGAAAAAATGCCCAGCTATGTCAAATTCATGAAAGACATTCTGTCACGAAAATGGAGATTGGGAGATTACGAGACAGTAGCATTGACAGAAGAATGCAGTGCCATCATCCAGAGAAAACTTCCCCCAAAATTGAAAGATCCTGGCAGTTTCACCATTCCATGCATCATAAGAGAACATAACTTCGGTAAAGCTTTGTGTGATTTAGGTGCAAGTGTTAACTTAATGCCTTTTTCTATTTACAGGAAACTGCAAATCGGAGAAACAATGCCTACCTCAGTCTCACTGCAACTTGCTGATCGAACGCTCGTATTTCCAAGAGGTGTAGTTGAAAATGTGCTGGTAAAAGTTGATAAATTCATTTTTCCAGCAGATTTTATTGTCCTTGACATGGAGGAAGACGCAGATGTGCCAATCATCCTTGGGAGACCATTCTTGGCTACAGGTCGGACCATTATTGATGTACAGAAAGGAGAACTAACCATGAGGGTACAGGACCAAGAAGTAACATTCAATGTTTTCAAAGCCATGAATTTCCCAGATGATGAAAAGAAGGAGGAATGTTTCAGACTTGATGTGATACACCGTACCATCCAGAACTCTGACGCAAAACAAAGTTCTACTAACAAACCTAAGGCATGTCAATCGCCTGTGGAGACTGAAGATAAAGGGTTTTGTGCACTCGAAAAGCCAAGTCTTGCCCTACAAGCAACAGAAGAGAAACAATTCCACCAGCTCAATGAATTAGAGGAATTTCACATTCAGCCTTTTGAAAATGCCAAATTATACAAAGAAAAGGCCAGGAAAAGACATGATGAGAAGTTAGTACGCATACAACTGGAACCAGGGCAGAAGGTATTGTTAAACAAATCAGGAGTGAAATTCTTCCCATGGAAGTCAAAATCAAGGTGGTCAGGTCCATTCCTAATCACCAAGGTTTTACCAGACAAAACCGTTGAGATAAGTGATCCCGACTCCAACAAAACATTCAAAGTGAAAAACAAACGTGTCAAGCACTACTGGGGCGAATCATTTGAGCGACAAAAAGAAAGTGTCACACTTTCAGATCCAGCTTAACGATTGGGCAGTCACGTCTGGCTGAAGACATTAAATTTAGCGCTAGCAGGGAGGCAACCCATGCACATTTGTTGTGATTTCTGTTTTCATATTTTGTGTATACATGTTGTAGAACTTTTTAATTTTGTGTGTTGTTTTTGTAGGAAAAACACAAACGGAGCATTTTAAGACAGAAGGAATGGTGTTTGGCAATCACAAAGATGAGAGTTAATTCATTAGAGGTGGCTGAGTAAGGAATGGATTCTTGAGACGCATCCTAATGGATTTATAACGAGCGAGTGGCGTATTGCGTACACAATTCCGTTGCCTTAATTATTGCTTTGATTCGCTTTTCAGTTGTAATTATCTTTATTTTCGTAGACAGGATCCAGACTTTTTGACCTTTCACGATTTCTTTTGCTATTTTGCTACTAATCGTCCTTTGGAAGATACTTGTGCTATTTTTACTCACCCTTTTCAAGTATTATAAATTCAACTCATCATTGCACTTTTGAAGACATCTAGAGTAAAAAATGGAAGCCACTTCAAGAAGACGAGTTGAAAACATTTGTGTTTTTTACGGTAGTACTGTTGGTACTAAACCACAATACATAGAAGCAGCACAGGAATTGGGTGGAGTCTTAGCTGCAAGGAATATGCACTTAATATATGGCAGAGGTAATCTCAGACTTATGGGGATCGTTTCAAAGGCCGTATAGGAAGGAGGCAGTCACGTTTTGGGAATCATCCCAAAACCCTTGGCAGAGGCAAATCTTATTGAACAATCAAACGGAGAGGAATTAATCATGCCAGGTATGTTTGAACGACTGGTAGAAATGATTAACCGTGCTGATGCTTTTATTGCTTTGCCAGGTGACTTGGGCACATTGGAGGAAATTTTTATTGTATTATCTTGGGCAAACCTGAACATACACCAGAAACCAATTGGGCTGTACAACGTTGATGGGTTTTATGATTTTCTTTGTGTGTTTCTTGATGATGCTCGGAGAAATGGGTTCATATCAACACCTTTAAAAGAACTCCTATTTACTGCCAGAACTGCTCCAGATCTAATTGACCAACTCATAGCCTATGAACCAAAAGTTGACCCTATCATTTCAAAGATAAATTGGTCCGAGGACGATCGTGGTAAGAGGCGTCGAATTAATCTGGATCTTAACCTTTAATTTCCTGTAAAATTTCAGCGAACCATGTATTATCTTCTAAACTCTTCTTCTACTGTTTAAGACATTGGGGACAATGTCTCATTTAGGTTTGGGGGAGGAAATTAGTTGATTAATATCTTGTTTTTAGTTGTATGTTGTTTTTGTTTTTGTTCCAAATTTTTCAAAAAATACAAAAAAATTGAAAATTTTTCAAAAATTACAAAAATATTTTGTGTTTTTTGTGTTTTTATTTTGACTAAAAAAGTGAAATTGGTAAGAGATAGCCGAGTAAGGAATTTCTACTCCTGAGACGTATCTCAAACCTATTTCGAAACAAGTTAATTTTTGTTTATTTCCTTTTAAATTATTTAATTTGTGAATTCTCCATAAAATTGACTAAAATGAATCTTCATATGCTCAGTTGGCAGGTATTATCAACATACATAGTAACATACAGACATGAGCTAAAATTGAAAAGTCTGTAATATTCAGTGCTCTAGTTTAATTGGAGGAAGCATCTCAAAAAGCAATGGGGTAAAAAAAAATAAAAAAATATGAGATCCGAGTTATTAAGTCTGTAAGGGTGTTTTAACACCTAGTGCCCTAAAACCAACTGGTTTGCGAGTCACTGGCCCAAAACTCGCTACATGGATCAAAGATGCTGCAAAAATATATATATCCGAAGTCTGAGTAATTAAGTCCGTAGGGGTGTCTTAACACCTGGTGCCCTAAAGCCAACTGGTTTGGGAGCCACCGACCCAACACTTCGTTACATAGATGGAAGATATTGTATATAAATAAAAAAAAATCAAAGAAAAAATCATAAAAATCAGAAAAATTATTCTATTGCTACAAAAAGGTGTGTATTCTGATAGAACTTTAGGACAAAAATATTACTCTCTTATCAACTGCACTTATGACTATTGTGGGCAAAAATGAGTTGTTTAATATTTTGTTGGCTGAGTATATGAAGAATGGTAAAAATAATCGGAGAATTTACTTATTCGGTAATTTAGAAAGAAACAAAACAACTAGTAATTTGGAGTAGAAGTTTCACCTGATTAGTCACTAACTTCTTTATTCTCTTTTCGCTTGTCTTTTGGCTTTTGTGTGCATTAGTTTCACTACATTTTTACTTTTGTAAAATGTTTGTGGGTATCATTGCTGTAAACCCTCACGAGACTACACTCGTCCACTAGGGACACCTAGGGGTTTAAAGGCTTGTTGCATACGCTAAATGCAACTGTGATCCATACGAAAGTGGCTTAGTTAAAATTTAAAGATTTTATGTTATTTTATTCTATGTTTTGCTCGAGGACTAGCAAAATGTTAGGTTTGGGGGTGTGATGAGTGGTAAATCTATCACTATTTCCCACTCATTTATCCTAATATTTTGTATAGTTTCTTGAGTATTGTGAATATTTTGGTAGATAAATAAAGTTTCAGGACATTCTGGATGTGATTTGGGCCAAAACAGTGAAAATCAGCAAAAATGGCATTTTGGTAATTTCCCGCGTCGCGACGCCTAACCTGCACCGAACAGTGCTAACGTGCGCCGGGTCAACGGGTCAGAATTTGAGAAGTTTGACTTTCCTAACGTGCGCCGTGACACGTGTCACCATCACAACCGATCTGCTAACGTGCGCCGTGCCACGTGTCATCATCGTACGGTGCCGAGACTCACAATTGTCACGTGTGCCACGTGTCATCCTATGTCATCGCCACATCATCAGTCAACGAGTCAACCTTTGCCACGCGTCATGGCACGTCATCATCCATGTCAGCAGGTCAACCGAGTCAACACGCCACGTCATCATCAGCCAATCACGAAGTGACACTTGTCGCAATCTTATGGTGCCGACAGTCGTCATCGCCACGTCAGCTTCATCATTGAGCTCTTAGCTGCCTCGCCACGTGTCGCCTTATCTTCTTATCCGAATCACCACGTGTCAAGCCGTCATTGTGCCACGATTCATTGTTCCAGCGTCGCGACGCTGAACCCTTCCAGCGTCGCGACGCCCTAGGCTTATCCGCGCCTATAAATAGAGCTCGAAATTTTAGATTTCATTGTACCTTCCTCTCCCATTTCTTTGATGTAAATAGGGAGTTCTTCTCTCTCTAAATTTCTTTTAATTTAGTTTTGTAATTTTTAATTACGTTCTGTAATAATAGTAATTTTACTTTTGAATAGTAATAGTAATTTATTTTTACCTTTTACTTTTTACAGTTTTTACTATTCAATCATGAGGAGGTAACTTCCCTATGTTAGGGTGAAAGGTAATTCTTTTACTATTGCTATTTAGATTAATCTCCCTTAAAAATAATATATTTACTATTTAAAATTTGACTTAATCAGGATACAGCCAGATTGGTCGGTTGGTAATAAAATTCCTTTTCCGCCTTTATGGCTGGTTCACTTTGGTTCCGCCTTTATGGCTGGTTTACTTTGGTTCCGCCTTTATGGCTGGTTGGACTTAAATTGACTTAATCAGGTTACCGCCTTTATGGCTGGTTGGACTTAAATTGACTTAATCAGGTTACCGCCTATATGGCTGGTTGGTAATAATCACAAGTTTATATATTATTTTACTGAGAGATATCTAAATAAGTAGTAGTAGAAATAATTCCTTTTACCTTAGCATTTTATTTTATTTTACTTTTAAGCTTTTACTTTACTGCAATTACTTTTCAACACTGTTACTTTATGGTTTTTACTTTTAAGTTTTTACTAGCCCTAGTTATGTGTCATAACTAAGTTAGTTATCTAGGGTTGTGATGAAATCCAATATCACCGGTTTATAAGAGTTAGATTATAATTTGGGTAATATAAAGATTTATTTATTGAGTCTTAATCTTAATGCTCTTTAATTAACTGGCCATTAATTAAATTGATTAGGTAAACTTAAAATGAACTAGACATAGGGATTTTATGTTTAAGACCTTAGACTCAATAGCCCACGATCTTCCTTGAGGATAGATAACCCTTTTAATAGATTTCCTTACAGGATAGGAATATACTTGTCGGGCGGGGTAGCCATAATTGGAACTTAATCTTAATGAATCTAGGTAATTTGGTTGACATAGACATATGGTTCAATTGGATTATACTAGGTATTTGTAATTGACCATCGGAAGAGGCTTTTACATAAATTAGTGTTACAGGTTAATAAATCAATATATTACCCAACTATAAGATAATCACTTCATCTTTAATTAATATTGGAATAAATCACACCCTAAATAGTTTTTAATATTGAATTTTCATAAAATCTACTTTCGAACAATTTTAACTACTTGTCTTTAAATTTAGAATCGTCGTCATTTCAAATCAATTAAACAACATGTTAGATACTGGTAATCATTTGACCTCATAAAATTAATAGTTTAGATATTAAGTCCTCGTGGGATCGATACTTTTTATACTACTTGAACGATACGTACGTTTGTGTTATACGTGTGTGTTTACGCCGGTCATATTCTTTCAATGAGGACTCCTCCCGAAACACTTCAGTTTGACGGTGTGTCCGAACGGATAAACCAAATTTTGTTGGACATGATAAGGTTAATCATGAGTCGCTTTGAGCTACCATTTCCTTCAACGGATAAGTATAAACAGTGCAGAACTTATTTTGAATAAGGTTCCATAAAAATCTGTTTGACATATTTCATATTTGATATGAACAGGAAAGAAACCGGGTTTCTCATTCCTGATGATTTGTGTATGCTAGGCATATGTTTGGAAGATACCAAACTAGAACCCAAAATCGGATAAGTGCCAATTGTAGGTTATCCTAGGGATACCAAAGTATAGTACTTATACAACTCACTTGAGAACAATTAGATTGTTGCTCGCCATGCGGTTTTCCTAAGAGGAATACCGATATGCAGTGACAAGTGGGAGGATAGTAAAACTCGATGAAAATCTGAGTAATACTATTCTAGGCACCGAGTCCTAATGGAACACAAATAGTTCATCAAGGATGAAACTATACCATAATCTTCGAATACACAAGAACTGAGAGAGTCAGAAAACAACCTGGGGTATAGGTTTCTGATCTCACCTCATAAAGATGTCAATCTTATTGAGGTATACCAACTGACTACGTATGAGGAAGTGATACAAGGTATCGACTCCCTATTATGACAAAGTGTCATGAATCCGAAATGGATTCCATGTATATCAACAAGTTTGGATACTAGTTGATGTACCGCAAGGCATTGTGCCTATTGGTACAATATAAGTCTTCAAGGAAGACATACATGGATGGCAATATACCAACGTATAAAGCTAGGCTTTTAACGGAAAGGTATCGTTATCAACATGTGTCGTTTACGATTCAACCTTTTAACCATTGCCACGGTAAATCCATTTGGATAATGCTTGCTGAAGCTGCATGTTTCATTTATGAAATATGTCAGCTTAATGGGAAAATAAGTTTCCTGAAAAGGAAACCTTACGGAGGATTTTTACAACATCCTGTCGATTTTTTCGTACCAAAACTAGCAAACAAGGTTTGCAGGTTATTCGATCCATGTTTGGATTGAAGCAAGCATTAGGTTCCTGGAATTATCGTTTTGATGTAATCATAATAATTTATGATTTAATTCAAAACGAAATGATTCTTGTGTATATAAGAGGGTTATTGGGAGCGCACTGACAGTGGCTGTCCTATAAAATAATGATAATATGTCATTTCTTGGAAATGATATTCCCAAAATAACTATCGGTGAAAGCTTGGCTTTCGAGAAAATTCTCTATAGAATTCTTGTGAGAAACAACTTTTATTCTAGGAATAAAGATCCACTGGGATAGATCTAAAAGTTGTTGATTCTCTCCGAGAAACCGTACATTGAAAAATTTACGCGACCTGGTGTCTCATACGCTTTGAGCATATGGAGTCACAATCAGGTCAATCCAAGTGATAGTCACTGGATTGATGTTAAGAACATCCGTTAGTATCTTAGAGAACTAAGGATGCTATCTTAAACTATAGAGAATGAGAACTTGAAGTGACTGGGATCACTGTTGCAAGTTTCCAAACCGATAAAGACGACTATAAGTCGTAAAACGGTACTATACAGTTTGAAAAACGATACAGTGAGCTGGAAATCTTCCAATCAAGATACTGTTACCGGATAAACAACAAATGCGGGTTATTGCTGCAGCTGAGGCAGCAATAGAAACCTTCTGGGTCGATAATAAATCTAATTAGATTAGATATAGTTCTGTTAGCAGCTGAGCTAGGCTACATCACAGGCTAAAGAATTAATGGTCTCATCAACGATCCAGATACATACTTTGACTATTCATCTGATTCTTTCGGATCATACATCGTGGCGATGTGATGATCGTATAAATCGCATCAGACGATAATCATGCAAATCCGCTGACGAAAGTTTTTCTCAGCAGTTTGAGCCAACCGTACATAGTTCGGGTGTTAGACACTCGAGTGACTGGCTATAGGCCAAGTAGGAGATTGTTGGACAATTATGACACATAGCGTCACTATTTGTACAGATCATGGTGTTGATGTACAAATTAACTATGTGACAAAGGAGATTGCACTCTTATCATATCACCTAGATGAATAAATGATAGGAGGTCCTTATGATTTGTTCCTGGATTGAGAATGGTATGAGACAGTATCAATCCACGAAGGATAAATCATTAAATATCCCTAGTCAGAGTATTATCGAGATTGGACATCGATAAATACGTAAAAGACTAGTATTACACTTGTGCGCTTTGTGAGGGCACAACATCATAGTTCTCATATATTTGGGTATAAGATACTCATGCAAGTGTAATAGAAGGTTGTGTTTTACTGATGGTACGGGAAACAGCTTCGCTCTGGATAGACCCCCTCGGAATTCCATTGGTAGTATGACTATGTGTCTATGGAAGTCCGAAATCAGGGTAGGTGTAATTGGTCTTAACCTGAGACTTGCACCGCTAATACTTGCGACAATCAATATACTTTGGTTTTAGTCGTCCAGGGCTTTAACCGATTTATGTGTACGCCTCTTCTGGGTATATCAAGAATCGTAGTGTGTTGGGTGTGATGTCAAGACGGAAGTGTCACTCCAGTCATATGGAGTTGATGATCGCGTAGGGATACAAAACTGGTTCTCTAAAAAGGTTACAACCGTCGGGATAATATGACTTGGTCATGATTATCCGATAATAAAGAGACTAGTTGCTCGTCATCCGATATATGCTTCGTACGGGGCAGACACTGTACCAGCCCCATGCCTTGCATGTGATCATCCGATACTAGATCGAAATACGCAATACTACGTATACTACGCCTGATATAGATCCTTATTCCTGTAAGGATATTTCTGGATAATTGGGTAGGCATGGCGCTTTGCTAGAAGCCAACCTTGTATTATAAATCGGTAAAACGTAGTACTAGGTACTTACATGTTCAGATAGTCCGACGACCGCATTTACTGCCAACATATCCGGGGATCTCATGGGTCGCTTCCCAAATATTCACCGATGACGTATGACTCGCACTTTTATTAATCTGGGATTAATTAGAAGAGAGAGAAAATTAATATGGGATTAATTACAGAGATATTTTATCTGGGATAAAATATCATTTAAAGAGAGATAACGATTAATTTGGAATTAATCGATAAATTAATATATTCGATATATTAAACGAAATTGGATTTCGACGCGGAATTAAAATTAGATTTTAATTCGGGCGAACGAGTTAATTTAGAATTAATTCGTAAGCGACGTGAATAGTGATTTCACTAGGCATAATCATTTAATTACGTCGCAACGGAAAATTCGTTAATTTGGAATTAGCGAACCCGAGCCCGGGATTGTTTGCGAGCGCATTCACATTTCGAATGCGGCACGCAAGTCAAATCAAGCGTCAAATCGCTAGTCGCATCAAGCGTCAAATCATTAGTCACTTTGAGTGATGTGACAACTTGTCACATTGATTGATTGAATGATGTGACTTGATGGGAGTTGTTGGGAGCTTTTAGAGCTTGTCCTTTGTTGACTTTTTGAAAAAGTTTATGTATATGATTTTTGGAAAATTATTTACCATTTTTATGTAAAAAAATACACAACTCTCTCTCTCACAAAACTCATCTCTCTCTCACGCCCATAAGGGCCATCTTTCTTCTAGTTTGGCAGTGAACTACCGAGAGCCAATGAGGAGATAGAGAAGCAAAGTGTTTGATTTTTGTGGCAAAAATCAAGAGAGCTAGCACTCCGAGAGACATGCGAAGGTGATAGGGAAGTCCACCCATGAGCTTGGAATCGTTTGACGAAGCTTGGAGCTTGATGGAGCTCACCCAAAGCCGAATCCATGGAGGCCAAAAACAGCCACTACCGTGAGCAGTCCAGTGAGTAGAAATCAATTTTTGTTGCCTCGCGCGTCGCTCAACCGATCGATGTGAGTATTCCGCAACTCCCTCGTTGTATTCGCACTTATATTTTATTCTTTATAATCGATCCTTGGGGCCGTAGAAACTCCAACACCATCTCCATAAGCCTATAAATTTACAGAAAATCAGGCATGATATATTTTAAAACTGGACAACCTGGAACAAAGTCTAACATCAAAACGAAACCTGAAATAGACATCATATATCAAAAGGCCCTCAGGTCCACAGAAAACACATTAAAATCAACACTTAAGGGCTCCGTGCCCATATCATCTATCAAGATTCAAGGGCTTTGTGCCCAAAACATCATAAGCAATCAAAATATTTACTTAATATATATAAACAACATGCTCATCACGACAAATAACATATTAAGCATAGACTCTAACTTCTAAAACTTTTCCCAGGACATTCGTGAGGGTCACTGCAACTTGGGTGGTCCGCGTCTCGAGCATGACTTCCAAAGCTGAAGTGGTTGACATGTCTGGTAACCAACCTGAAAAGTGTGAGTTATAAACTCAATAAGTAACCATGCTAGTACTACAAACAAACAAGTCAAGCATATCAGCAACTTATCAGAATTACTAAATTGTTATAAGTTCAAATTTAATAACTTGTTATTATCCTTTATACTTTACCTATGTCAAATTAACATGTCTACATGTTCACATATACACCAATCTATTAACCAAGCATCCAGTTCACACAAGACATCAATACGAATATCACATAATATGTCATTTTACATCGAACCCATTTCAATCACAAGAAACATGAAGTCATATTCTTAAACTTTTTCACATAATATGTCATTTTACATCGAACCCATATCATACACAAGCATATACATGACACACTACTTTATCACAGGGATCGTCATACATATACGTATATACATCAACCTATAAATATACCATTTACTTCGAATTCAGATACCATAGCCTTATACAGTCCTCATATTCTTTACTTATCAACCAAACATAATTCGTTTCAGAATTATAATATGAGAATATTGATACATTATCTTACCCATTATACATTTTCATTCATATTAGTATCTTATCTATCATATACTTCTATCAATCAGGAAAGGCTTGGCTTATACCAACTCAACTTTTATGTAGCTAAATCGTATGCATTAGTCATTAGCAAACTTATTTCAATAACACACATTCCGATCGGAGCTACTGTTCACTCATGGGTCACTGTTCACCGAAGCTCTCTCTCTTGTTTCGCGCGTAACCGTGTGTTGGGGTTTTAAGGGGTATTACCAGGTAACGCAGCGGAACGCGGAAAATCAAATTTTTCCGATTTCAAAAATTTTTCTTGGACAATTAAAATAAACTTATTTTTTTTAATTACACAATACTTAAAATCTAAATTTTTTTACCCAAGAAATCAAATTTCTTTGTAATTACCGAATTGCCCCCAATACTTTATAAATTGATCATTTTGGTCCTTAAATGTCGAATATAATTTTGTATGATTCCAAATCAGTACCAAAATGATTTTAACATGTCATACATATCAAATTACAAATTGCAACTCAAACCCCAAATTTTTAGCAAATTGTCGAGAGCCCCTACAGTTTCCAATTTGTTCTTTTTAGTCCAATATTGTTCAAAACAACATTAGATGAAATTCAATCAATCCCAAATTTAATATACATCATATATACATCATTACACTATATATATAAAGCCCTAAATTTGGAAAGGGTATAAAATCTAATTTTACAAATTCATCAATATGAACAAATTACATCAAATAAAACAAATCCAGTGTTTCAATCAAGTCTCTACCACACCAAACAAGTCTCACCACTTTGAAATAACTCTAGAACAATTCTAGGTCATTGAGGAGTGACCCAACAACTCTATAATGGCAACTAAATCATCAAATGACCATAAAAATGCTTAATAACACCTTATAAGCTTCCTTTGAATATCATACATGCAATGCCTATCATCAAACTTCCAACCATCAAAAACACAAAGAAGAAAGAGTAGGAAAAACATAATAACAACATATGATGTAGCCAAGAACAAGAGGAATATTTTTCCTACAGATGACAAGTTGGAAATACTTACTTATTTCCAAGCTTTTCTTGATTTCCTTTTGTTTTTCTTCTCTTTTTCTCTCAAACTTCTTTTGTGTATGTTTATGGAGGCTTAGACAAAAGTGAAGAAAATGGAAAAATTTAACACTTTAAATATTAGGTCAGGGTCGAATTTTAGGAGAAAATATCTAAAGGATTTTTGTAATTTTTAAAACCAATTTTAAATAATACAAAATCAATTTGATAACATTTTCCTTAAATGAAAAGTCAACAATTTACACTTGTAATCATTTCCTAACTTTATCATGATGTAAGATATTTATATTTTAATTATTTTAATTAGTTGATAATTAAATAAATAATTAATTAATTAAATTCAAATATCTCAAATATATGTATTATATTTACTTTAAATATCTCAAATACATATATTAATGATATATGTCAAATATCATAATTTGATAATTAATTAATGTGTATTTAATAATATCATATATTAAATATAAATACACATTAATTAGGAAATGATGGTTCGGTCCTTAATGCATGTATCTTTCGTTTAACCGTTAAACGATTTATAAATAATCAACAATATTCATAAAAGTTGCCCTAGTGCTCTACGAGTATATTTTATTAGTGAGACTCTCTAGATTCAGGCATATCCGTCATGAAATCGAATTTCGTGTCCATAATTCACCCACCTGTAAATTATGACGACCACGGATAAACTAGCTAAATCATACAGGTCGAGGTCATTACATATGTTTAATTCCTCCATCAAAGGTATCCAGATATATTCCAGAGATATAGATGTCAACGTCAAATCTCTATAGGGATAATCCCGTTGATGTCTCTATTAGCAATCTCTAAAAGAACAGTTAGAACTTACTTCTAAAGTGTACCAATGGCCCATGGTTTTTATCTGATTGCTAATCATATATGGACTACCTATGCTCTGTACACAAAATTAACGGATCCTATCTTGACAACACAAGATATCTTGAGGATCTATCTATACCCAACGAACAGGCGGAGGTCTGATCTAAATATATCGGTGACATGACTGCCATCTAAGTGTGGAGGATGTTTCAAATACCCGCAGTGGTATCTCAAGTCAAAGAATCACAAATGCTACTCAACCCGAGAAGATTCTTACTGACGTTGGTGTACCATCTATTAAGAATCTTCGGTGAGTCGTTCAGTGTTTATCCGCTATAAATACCTACATGTTTATACGAGTTTCCAAGACTTATGGTTCATTGAGAAACCATTGGAATCATATATTCCAGTATACGACATGTACCAGTCACAACGGGTTTACTTTACTGACCAAGTAGTGTAAACATTGACAATGAACAGTCTAAGAATGACAATGTCATGATACAACTCAATGTCAGTTGCGACGCTTTTGCCACTATATCATAACTAATCATTCTTAGGTCAATTACGTCTTTACCATATTAAGAGATATATTATATTATAGAAACTGTTTATTTTATTAATAATAAAATAATTACAAGGGTATTTACAAGGAAATACAATAGGAAATTGGCGCTTTGATCACAAACCCTAACAAAATCTCCCACTTGCTCTAGTGCCAATATCGATTGTATCTAATACCCATCAACTCAACATGTTTATCAAATAAATTTGGAGGTATGGCCTTCGTAAGCGGGTCTGCTACATTATATTCACTCGGTACCTTACACATGATAATGTCCCATCGCGACACAATCTCTCGAATGATGTGGTACTTGCGTACCACATGCTTCAACTTCTGATGCGCCTCGGTTCCTTTGCTTGCGCAATGGCTCCAGTATTATCACAGTATAACGGAATCACATTCTCGATACTTGAGACCACTCCCAATTCAGAAGCTGCAATGTATTCCGCCTCTATGGTGGAATATTCTGTTGACCCCTGTTTGGAACTCTTCCAGCAAAATGCACCTCCGTTAAGAGTAAAGATGAATCCAGATGTAGAATTTCTATCATTGGGATCCAATTGGAAGTCAGAATTCCTATACCCATTAACTTGCAGTTCACTTCCTCCATAAATAATCAACTTATCCTTAGTACCTTTAAGATACTTCAGGATATGTTTAATGGTCATTGCCTGGATTGGACTGATATCTACTGGTTACGCTAACAGCGAAACTGATATCATGCATAGTACATAACTTGACATACATTATGCTACCCAAACACGAAACATAAGGTTGGTTAGAAATTCTAACCTTCTCATCTTCTGTTTGCGGACACATCTTCTTCAAAAGAAGAATCCTTACAGTTACCAAAATTGTACCGTTCTAAGATCTTATCTATGTACGTTGATTGGGATAACCCAATCAGCTTTCTTTCTCTATCTCTATAGAGTTTTATGCCTAAAACATATGAAGCTTCTCCCAGGTCTTTCATGGAAAAATTCTTACAGAGTTAGGATTTGACGCCTTGCATCATCCCTATATCATTCCCAATGATTAAGATGTCGTCAACATAGAGGACTAAAAATACCACCATACTCCCACTGGCTTTCTGATACACACATGATTCTTCCGAATTCTTGAGAAAACCAGACAATCTAATAATCTCGTCGAACGAAGATTCCAACTTCGTTAAGCTTATTTAAGTGCATAAATGGACTTCTTAAGCTTACATATCATACCCGAGTTCTCGTTGTATGACCATCCGGCTGTTCCATATATATTTCTTCATCAAGAAATCCATTTAGAAAAGTCATTTTGACATTCATTTGCCAAATCTCGTAATCATGATAAGCAACTATAGAAAGCAAAATCCTAATAGACTTAAGCATTGCTACTGGCGAAAAAGTTTCACCGTAGTCGACGCCAGGTCGCTACATGTAACCTTTTGCTGCCAGACGGGCCTTATAGGTTTCAACCTTTCCATCAGGATCGCGCTTCCTTTTGTAAACCCATTTAGAATCGACATGAACAATTCCTTCGGGAAGCAGAACCAAGTCCAAAACTTGATTCTCATGCATTGAGTCTAACTCGGATTTCATGGCATCTTTCCATTTCATGGAGTCGATGTCAAACATCGATTCTCTATAAGTAAAATGGTCAGTCTCTTCAACTAAAAGAACATCAAGACTCATTTCTTGTATCAAATACAAGCGTTCATGAGGTCTAGATACCCTTTGTGACCTACAGAGAGTGTGTGTTGAAGGTTCTTCATCTATTTGAACTTCAGGTTCCTCAGTTGGTTCGTTGTTTTCAGGTTGGACTTCATCAAGTTCAACCTGTCTATGATTACCACATTCTGACAAAAATTCTACCTCTAGAAATTTTACGAAGCGAGCTACGAACATATATCGATGCTCGGTATCATAGAACAGATATCCCTTCGTATTCGGAGGATATCCAACAAACCTAAACTTTTTCCCTCGATGCGAAAGCTTATATTGCTGAGCCATCCTGACATAGGCAGGACAACCCCAAACCTTAACAAAATTAAGATTTGGTTTCCTATCGGTCCATATCTCATATGGAGTCATTGGAACAGCTTTTGAAGGAATCTTATTCAAAAGATGTGCAACTGTTACAAGAGAGTAGCCTATAAAAAATAGGGCAAATCTGTAAAACTCAACATTTATCGGACCATATCAAATAAAGTCTGATGTCTCTTCTCAAACACTCTATTGTGCTGTGGAATACCTGGAGGAGTATATTGAGTGAGAATCCCATTCTCCTTCATATAATCCATGAACTCACTACTCATATATTCGCCACCTCGATCAGATCGAAGGTATTTAATATATTGACTTGGTCTATTTTTCTACTTCATTACGGAACTCTTTGAACTTTTCAAAAGTTTCCAATTTATGTCTCATCAGATAGACATAACCTACCATGACAGATCATCGGTAAAGGTAATGAAGTACGAATAACCACTGTGAGCAGTCTAACTTAGTGGACCACACATTAGAATATACGAGTTCTAGTAAGTTAGTGGCACGATGTCCAACACCAGAAAATAGAGCTTTGGTTATCTTACTCTGAATACATGATTCATAAGTTGGATAGGGTTCATCGGTGAGATCTGGTATCAAACCATTCCTAACCAATTGGGCAAGGCGTTTCACTCCTATATAACCTAGCCTCATATGCCATAGTTCAATATTATTAACTATAGTTAAACTAAGTTTATTAATCCTAGTATTCAAAATATATCTAGAAGTATGCATTACGTTTATTAATTTTAAATTGTCGAATACAATTTTATATGATTCCAAATCAGTACCAAAATGATTTTAACATGTCATACATATCAAATTATAAATTGCAACTCAAGCCCTAAATTTTTAGCAAATTATCGAGAGCCCTTATAGTTTCCAATTTGTGCTTTTTGGTCCAATCTTGTTCAAAACAACAATAAATGATATTCAATCAATCCCAAATTTAATATACATCATATACACATCATTACACAATATATATATATATATATAAAGCCCCAAATTTGGAAATGGTATAAAATCTAATTTAACAAATTCATCAATATGAACAAATTACATCAAATAAAACAAATCTAGGGTTTCAATCAAGTCTCTGCCACACCAAACAAGTTTCACCACTTTGAAATAACTCTAGAATAATTCTAGGTCATCGAGGAGTGGCCCAACAACTCTATAATGGCAACTAGATCATCAAATGACCATAAGAATGCTTAATAACACCTTATAAGCTTCCTTTGAATATCATACATGCAAAGCCCTATCATCAAACTTCCAACCAAAAAAAACATAAAGAAGAAATAATAGGAAAAACTTAAGAACAACATAGGATATAGCCAAGAACAAGAGGAATATTTTTCCTACAAATGACAAGTTGGAAATATTTACTTATTTCCAAGCTTTTCTTAATTTCCTTTTGTTTTTCTTCTCTTTTTTGTTTATGTTTATGGAGGCTTAGACAAAAGTGAAGAAAATGGAAAAATTTAACACTTTAAATATTAGGTCATGGCCGAATTTTAGGAGAAAATATCTAACGAATTTTTGTAATTTTTAAAACCAATTTTAAAGAATATAAAATCAATTTGATAACATTTTCCTTAAATGAAAAGTCAACAATTTACATTTGTAATCATTTCCTTACTTTATCATAATGTGAGATATTTATATTTTAATTATTTTAATTATTTAACAATTAATTAATTAAATATAAATATCTCAAATATATGTATTATATTTACTTTAAATATCTCAATACATATATTAATGATATATGTCAAATATTATAATTTGATAATTAATAAATGTATTTTTATAATATCATATATTAAATATAAATACACATTAATTAGGAAATGATGGTTCGGTCCTTAATGCATGTATCTTTCGTTTAACCGTTAAACGTTTTATAAATAATCAACATTATTCATAAAAGTTGCCCCAGTACTCTACGAGTATATTTCATTAGTGATACTCTCTATATTCAGGCATATCCGTCATGAAATCCAATTTCGTATCCATAATTCACCCACTCGTAAATTATGACGACCACAGATAAACTCGCTGAATCATACAGGTCAAGGTCATTACATATGTTTAATTCCTCCGTCAAAGGTATCCAGATATATCCCAAAGATATAGATGTCAATGTCAAATCTCTATAGGGACAATCCCGTCGATGTCTCTATTAGCAATCTCTAAAAGAACACTTAGAACTTACTTCTAAAGTGTACCACGGGCCTATGGTTTTTATCTGATTGCTAATCATATATGGACACTTATGCTCTGTATACAGAATTGACGTATCTTATCTTGACACGCAGATGATATCTTGAGGATCTATCTACACCGAACGAACAGGCGGAGGTCTGATCTAAATAGATCGGTGACGTAACTGCCATCTAAGTGTGGAGGATGTCTCATATACCCGCAGTGGTATCTTAAGTCAAATAATCACAAATGCTACTCAACCCGAGAAGATTCTTACTGACGTTGGTGTACCATCTATTAAGAATCTTCGGTGAATCGTTTAATGTTTATCCGCTATAAATACCTACACAATTATACGAGTCTCCAAGGCTCATGGTTCATTGAGAAACCATTAGAATCATATATTTCAGTATACGATATGTAATAGTTTTAACGAGTTTACTTTACTGACCAAGTAGTGTAAACTTTCACCAGGAACAGTCTAAGAATGACGACGTCATGATACAACTCAATGTCAGTTGCGACGCTTTTGCAACTGTATTATAACTAATCATTCTAAGGTCGTTTACGTCTTTACCATATTAAGAGATATATTATATTCTAGAAACTATTTATTTTTCATAATAAATCGTTTACAAGAGTATTTACAAGGAAATACAACAGGAAATTGGCGCTCTGAGCACCAACCTAATCACCGTGCACAGACTTGTAGCACTCTCTGAGAATTTCGATTCAGTAGGTTACTCGGGTCGTAAAATGAAGCACCGAGCTGGGATCGGGAAATTCTACTTGCGCGCGTGTCCTCTTATTTTCACTATTCACCGGTGTCTTGGGGCTACCGTCGGCCACTACAAGGCGGAGGGGTGGATGGTGCACCAGTCTGGCTGGTTGCGTCGGCCGCCAGCATGACCGGCAGCGCAATGGATAAAATTTTAGGGATGAGGGGCCGAGTAGAAGAGCTCAAGAAATTTTATCATTTTCATGATTTATGAAAACATTGAGTATATATCGTAATTTTATCAAAAATTATAATCTGACCGCCACGAAATTATAATCAGGTCCCTACCATGAGGCTTTCTCGGAGATACATTCCTGATTGCGACAGTGGCATAATTTGAGCATTTTGGCGAAATTGGCCCAATTCAACTCCTGATTCATGGGACTAAAGCATTATAGATCAAGACCAAGATTTGAGGAAATTTGGCTAAGTCCAAGAGGAGCAAAAATCAATTCGGTCAAATTTGAAGTTTGAAGTCCTTTTCAAGCCTTTTTGAAGAAATATTTGCCATTCAGCCAAAACTTATACTTTTAGACTTTTTTGGTAATTTTGCTTTTTAAAGGCGTTTTAGTCTTTTGCCTTTTTAGGTTTTCCTTAAGTTGTAATATATAAAGGATTCATTCCTTTGCAAAGATATATGATACATAATGAAATTTTAGAAACATAAACAAGCTTCTTCTTGTTTGGTTATGGGCGAAACCTTGTAATAGAGGGATTCTCCTTATTCAAGTGTTAAATCTGACTTATCTAGGCTTTGGAAAGCTTAGTGGCGTCTTCATGCTAGTGTTGAGTTTTCTAGGTCAAACCAAGATCAATTAAGCAAGAAATCACGTGAATATGCAAAGTAAAGTAGCGAAAATTACTCACTTTGATCGGCTAAGTGGATGTAGGAGATAACAAAAGTTTTTCCTCCAAGCTTCTCCTTTGATGTAGGTTGAGCTTCCAATCTTTGAATCTTGAATTCCAAACTCAAGGGTTAGTGTCCCTAACACCTTAGAATGACTCCATGGATGTGCTACCACCTTTGATTTTGAAGCAAAATCAAGAAGCAAATAAGCCCTAGGCTCACGGCATTGGAGAGAAAAATGAGGCCAAGTTTCGGCTATGATGAAGAAAGAAAGAGAGAGATGTTTTTGTTTTTCTTGTGTTTTGTTTCCAAAGGCAAAACAAGTTATCAAAAAAAATCAAAACAAACTTTGGTATATCCTTTTCTAAAAAGGCTAAAACAAAGTTGGAGGGAAAAAAGCAATTAATGCTTCCAACTACTCCCATCAATCAATGTGTCAAGATGTCAATCACAAAAGTTGACAAGACATCCATCATTTGATTGACATTTGATTTGACTCGCGATGTGACTTGTGGGCCACACATGATACAAAATCCGAGTGGCCGCAAACACATCCCGGGCTCGGGTTCGTTAATTCTGAATTAACGAATTTTCCGTTGCGACGTAATTAAATCAAATTTAATTAAATAATTGTGCCTAGCAAAATTACTATTCACGTTGCTTGCGAATTAATTCTAAATTAATTCGTTCGCCCGAATTAAATTCTAATTGTAATTCCGTTATGAAATCTAATTTCATTTAATATATCGAATATATTATTTTACCGATTAATTCCGAATTAATCGTTCTCTCTCTTCTAATAGTATTTTATCCCAGATAAAATTTCTCCATAATTAATCCTAGATTAATTTTCTCTCTCATCTAATTAATCTCAGATTAATTATGTCCGAGTCATACATCATCGGTGAATCTTCGAGAAACGACCCATGAGATCCCTGGATATGTTGGCAGTAAATCTGGTCATCGGAGTATCCGAATACGTGCGTACCTAGTACCACGTTCTTACCGATTTACAATACATGGTTGGCTTCTAGCAAATCACTGTGCCTACCCAATTCTCCAGAAATATTCTTTTAAGGAATATGTAATCTATATCAGTCGTAGTAAATGTAGTATTGCGTATTGCGATCCAGTATCGGATGTCACATGCTAGGCCTGGGGTTGGAATTGTGTCTGCCCCGTACGAAGCACATATCAGATCTCTGGTGACTAGTCTCTATAATTGGATAATCATGACCTTGTCATATTATCCCGATGACTGCAGTACTTAAGAGTACTAGTTCCATATCCTACTTGATCATCATCTCCATATGACTGAAGTGATACTTCCATCTTGACATCACACCCAATACACTACGATTCTCAGTATACCCAGAAGAGGCATACACAGAACCTGTTAAAGCCTCGGACGACCAAAACCAAAGTATACTGATTGTCGTAAGTATTAGCGATGCAAGTCTCAGGTTAAGACCAAATACACCTATCCTGATTCGGACTTCTATAGACACATAGTCATACTACCAATGGAATTTCGAGGGGTCTATCCAGAGGGAAGCTGTTTCCGTACCATCGGTAAACACAACCTCCTATTACACTTGCATAAGCATCCAATACTTAAATATATGAGAACTATGCCATTATGCTCCCACAACGCGCACAAGTGTAATACTACTCTATTCCGCATTATCGATGTCCAATCTCGATAATACTACGACTAGGGATATTTTAATGATTAAACCTTTGTGGATTAATACTGTCTCATATCTTATTAATCTGGAACTAATCATATGGACTTTTATCATTTATATATCCCGGTAATCCAATTACAAATGATAAAAGAGCAATTTCCTTTGTCACATAGTCAATTTGTACAACAACAACATGTTCTGTACAAATAGTGATGCTATTGGTCATAATTGTCCAACAATCTCCCACTTGGCCTATAGCCAATCACTCAAGTGTCCTACACTTGAACTATGTACGGGTCGCTCAAACTTCTGCTGAGAAACTACTTTCGTCAGCGAATCTGCAAGGTTATCATCGGATGCGATTTATTCGATCATCACATCGCCATGATGTATGATCCGATGAATCAGATGAAATAATTGAAGTACATATTTAGATCATTGATGAGACCATTAATTCTTTAGCCTGTGCTGTAGCCTATCTCAGCCGCTAACAGAACTATACCTAATCTAATTAGGATTATATAGATCCAAAATGCTTCTTTTGCTGCCTCAGTTGCAGCAATATTCCACTTCTGTTGTTTATTCGGTAATAGTATCTTGCTTGGAAGATTTCCAGCTCACTGTTCCGTTATTCAAACTTTATAGTACCCTTATTGCGACTTACAGTCGTTTTTATCGGTTTGGAAACTTGCAGCGGTGAACCCAGTCACCTCAAGTTCTCATTTCCCTATATTTTAGAAAGCATCTTTAGTTCGTCCAAGATACTCAAGGATGTTCTTTACATCAATCCAGTGACCATCATCTGGATTGGCCTTATAGGAGACATCAGGTCACGTACATATCAAAATGTATGAACACTGAGAGAGTGTCAACAGCTTTCTAGATCTATCCCAGTAGATCTTTATTCCTTGAATAAAACCTGCTTCTCCCAGGTTTTCATGGAGAATTTTAATGAAAGCCAAGCTTTCTGACCGGCGTAAACACACACGTATAACCCAAGCGCACGTATCGTTTAAGTAGTATAAAAATATCGATCCCACGAGGACTTAATTCCTAATGTTGTTATTAATTATTGAATCTATTTATTTACAAAAATCTAATTGAGGGTGAAGAGAATGATTGTTTGATTGTTTGAAAGTGGTTTTATAAAATAAATAAATAAATAAAAAGACAAAAGAAAATACTAAGGAAAATAACAAAAGACACAAAGATCTAGGGTTGTGAATCCTTCTAATATCTTTTAAAAGATGAAGTGATTATTTTATTTTTGTGAAATAAATCAGTTTACTAACCTGGAACACTAAATTATGCAAAAGCCTCTGTCGATGGTCAGACGCAAATACCTCAAGGAAGATCGTGGGCTATTAAAGGGTTATCTATCCTCAAGGAAGATCGTGGGCTATTAAGTCTAAGGCTGAAACCTAAAATCCCTATGTCTAGTTCATTTTAGATTTACCACATCAATCTTATTGGTGATCAAACAACAAGAAGCATTAAGCTTAAGACTTAATAAGTAAACCTTTAAATTACCCAAACTATAAAATAACCCCTTATAAACCAGTGATATTAGAATTCATCACAACCCCAGATAACTAACACATTACTAGGGCTAGTAAATACTTAAAAGTAAAAGACATAAAGTAAAAATTCTGAAAAGTAAAAGACATAAAGTACAACTGAAAAGTAAAATAAAATAAAATGCTAAGGTAAAAGGAATTACTTTTACTACTACTAATTTAGATATCTCCCATAAAATAATATATAAACTTGTGATTCTTTTTCCAACCAGCCATAAAGGCGGTAACCTGATTAAGTCAAATTAAGTCCAACCAGCCATAAAGGCGAAATCAAAATTAAATTACCAACCGACCACTCTGGCGGTATCCTTTATTAGTCAGGTTTAAACCAGATTAAAATGAATTACCAACCGACTAATCTGGCGGTATCCTTTTTTAAGTCAATATTTTAAATAGTGAATATATTATTTTTAAGGGAGATTAATCTAAATAGTAACAGTAAAAGAATTACCTTTCACCCTACAGAAAATAGAAGTGGTTACAATGAATTCTGAAATCTCGAGCTCAATTTATAGGCCTCGGTAGGCTTCCAGCGTCGCGACGGCAGGGCCCTCAGCGTCGCTACGCCAGCTTTTGTCAACGTGGCACGCTCTGGTTCGCCGGTTTGAAGATTCTGGATAATCTGATAAGGTGACACGTGGCAGAGTGGTTGGGCTTCAATTATTGTGACACGTGGCGGCTTCTGATTGGTCGTTGAGATTCTTATCCGCCACATGTCAGATAAGGATTAGATACTCAATGATTGATACTGACGTGGCGGTGATGTGGCGATGACGTGGCGATGATGTGGCGACACGTGGGAAAGAGACTGTCGGCACCGTAGGATTGCGACACGTGGCACTTTCTGATTGGCTGATGATGATGTGGCACGACACGTGGCAATGTTGACTTGTTGACTTGCTGACGTGGCTGATGACATGGAGACACGTAGGATGCCACGTGGCACACGTGGCGATGATGACTGTCGGCACCGTAGGATGTTGACATGTGGCACATCACATTTTAGCAGATCGGTTGTGATGGTGACACGTGTCACAGCGCATTTTAGCAAAGTCAAACTTTTCTCAGATTCTAATTTGTGGACCCGGCGCACGTTAGCATTGTTCGGCATATGTTAGATTTTCATTGTCTTGGCGTCGCGACGTGCAAATTTACTGAAATAAATTTTTCGTCCAATTTTCATTGTTTTGGCCCAAATCACCTCCAGAATGTCCTGAAACTTTATTTATCTACAAAATAACAAAAACACATCAAAACGTTCACAAAACTCAAGAAACTATACAAAATATTAGGTTAAATGAGTGGGAAATAGTGATATAAATACCACTCATCACACCCCAAACCTAACATTTTGCTAGTCCTCGAGCAAAACATAAAATAACATAAATAAATTAACTAAGCCACTTTCGTAGGGATACGGTTGCATTTAGCATATGTAACAAGCCTTTAAACCCCTAGGTGTCCCTAGTGGACGAGTTGTAGTCTCGTGAGGGTTTACAGCAATGATACCCACAAACATTTTACAAAAGTAAAAGTGTAGTAAAACTAATGCACACAAAAGCAAAAAGACAAGCGAAAAGAGAATAAAGATGTTAGTGACTAATCAGGTGAAACTTCTACTCCAAGTTACTAGTTGTTTTGTTTTATTCTAAATTACTGAATATGTAAATTCTCCGATTATTTTTACCATTCTTCATATACATAGCCAACAAAATATTAAACAATTTATTTTTGCCCACAACAGTCATAAGTGTAGTTGATAAGAGAGTAATATTTTTGTCCTAAAGTTCTATCAGATTTCACACCTTTTTGGAGCAATGGAATAATTTTTCAGATTTTTTTTTTAATTTATATACAATACCTTCCGTCTATGTAGCGAGTGTTGGGTCGGTGACTCCCAAACCAGTTGGCTTTAGGGCACCAGGTGTTAAGACACCCCTACGGACTTAATTACTCAGACTTCAGATATATATATTTTTGCAGCATCTTTGATCCATGTAACGAGCTTTGGGCCAGTGACTCCCAAACCAGTTGGCTTTAGGGCACTAGGTGTTAAAACACCCTTACAGACTTAATAACTCGGATCTCAGACGTTTTTTTTTTTTTACTCCATTGCTTTTTGAGATGTTTCCTCCAATTAACTAGAGCACTTAATATTACAAGCTTTTCAATTTTAGCTCATGTCCGTATGTTACTATATATGTTGATAATATCTGTCAACTGAGCATATGAAGATCCATTTTAGTCCGTTTTAAGGAGAATTCACAAATTAAATAATTTAAAATGAAATAAACAACAATTAACTTATTTCGAAAATAGGCTTGAGATACGTCTCAGGAGTGGAAACTCCTTACTCAGCTATCTCTTACCAATTTCACCTTTTTAGTCAAATAAATATTTTTTTGTAATTTTTGAAAATTTTTCAATTTTTTTTGTATTTTTCGAAAAATTTTGGACTAAAAATAAAAATAACACACTAACTAAAAACAAGCTACTGATCAACTAATTCCCTCCCCCAAACCTAAATGAGACATTGTCCCTAATGTCTTAAACAATAAAAGGAGAGTTAAGAAGGTCGTACCTGGTTAGCTGAAATCTACAGGAAATTAAAGGTTAAGATCCAGATTAATCCGACGCCTCTTACCACGATCGTCCTCGGACCAATTTATCTTTGAAAGGATAGGGTCAACTTGTGGTTCATAGGTTATGAGTTGGTCTATTAGATCCGGAGCAGTTCTGGCACTGAAGAGGAGTTCTTTCAAAGGTTTTGACACGAACCCATTTCTCCGAGCATCATCAAGAAACACACAAAGAAAATCATAAAATCCATCAACGTTGAGCAGTCCAAGCGGTTTCTGGTGTATGTTCAGGTTCGCCCAAGATAGAACTATAAAAATTTCCTCCAGTGTACCCAAGCCACCTGGCAAAGCGATAAAAGCATCAGCACGGTTAATCATTTCTACCAGTCGTTCAGACATACCTGGCACGATCAGTTCCTCTCCGTTTGATGATCCAATAAGATTTGCCTCTGCCAAGGGTTTTGGGATGATTCCCAAAACATGACTACCTCCCTCCTGTACAGCCTTTGAAACGATCCCCATAAGTCCAAGATTTCCTCCGCCATATATTAAGTGCATATTCCTTGCAGCTAAGACTCGACCAAATTCCTGTGCTGCTTCTACGTATTGTGGCTTAACTCCAACACTACTACCGCAAAACACACAGATGTTTCAACTCGTCTCTTGAAGTGGCTTCCATTTTTTATATGTATTTCTTTCTCAATTCTGGATGCCTTCAAAAGTGCAATGACGGTATCCTTTTTTAAGTCAATATTTTAAATAGTGAATATATTATTTTTAAGGGAGATAATCTAAATAGTAACAGTAAAAGAATTACCTTTCACCCTAGCTGGGGAAGTTACCTCCTCATGGTAAATAGTAAAAACTGTAAAAAGTAAAAAAGTAAAAATTAAATTACTATTATAACAAAAAGTAATTAAAATTATTTATAAAAACTAAAAACAAAATAAAAAAAAAACTAAAAACTAAAGAATCTAGAGAGAGAAACTCTCTCTTTACAGAGAATAGAAGAGAGAGAGTGGTACAATGAATTCTGAAATCTCGAGCTCAATTTATAGGCCTCGGTAGGCTTCCAGCGTCGCGACGCCAGGGCCCTCAGCGTCGCTACGCCAGCTTTTGTCAACGTGGCACGCTCTGGTTCGCCGGTTTGAAGATTCTGGATAATCTGATAAGGTGACACGTGGCAGAGTGGTTGGGCTTCAATTATTGTGACACGTGGCGGCTTCTGATTGGTCGCTGAGATTCTTATCCGCCACATGTCAGATAAGGATTAGATACTCAATGATTGATACTGACGTGGCGGTGATGTGGCGGTGACGTGGCGACACGTGGGAAAGAGACTGTCGGTACCGTAGGATTGCGACACGTGGCACTTCTTGATTGGCTGATGATGTGGCACGACACGTGGCAATGTTGACTTGTTGACTTGCTGACGTGGCTGATGACATGGAGACACGTAGGATGCCACGTGGCACACGTGGCGATGATGACTGTCGGCACCGTAGGATGCTGACACGTGGCACGACACATTTTAGCAGATCGGCTGTGATGGTGACACGTGTCACGGTGCATTTTAGCAAAGTCAAACTTTTCTCAGATTCTGATTTGTGGACCCGGCGCACGTTAGCACTGTTCGACGCATGTTAGACGTCGCGACGCGGAAGGTCTTGGCGTCGCGACGCGCGAATTTACTGAAATGCATTTTTCGTCCAATTTTCACTGTTTTGGCCCAAATCACCTCCAGAATGTCCTGAAACTTTATTTATCTACAAAATAACACAAAACACATCAAAACGTTCACAAAACTCAAGAAACTATACAAAATATTAGGTTAAATGAGTGGGAAATAGTGATATAAATACCACTCATCACTTTCACCGATTATTAATATGGGAATGTTATTTCCAAGAAATAATACATCATCAATGTATAGGACATTCATTGTCAGTGCGCTCCCACTAACCTCCTTATATACACAAGAATTATCTTCGTTTTGAATTAAATCATATACCATTATGATTAGATCAAAACGCTGGTTCTAAGAACGCAATGCTTGCTTCAATCCATAAATGGATCGAATTAACTTACAAACCTTGTTTGTATGTTTTGGCACGACAGAACTGTCAGGATGTTGTAAACATCCTCCAAAAGGTTTCCGTTTAAGGAAAGCAGTTTTGACGTTCAGCTGCCATATTTCATAAATGAAACATGCAGCAATAGCAAGCATTATCTAAATGGATTTAATCATAGCAACGGTTAAAACGTTCCGTTGTAATCAACATAATATTGATAGCGATACCTTTTCACTACAAGCCTAGCTTTGTACGTTGGTATGTTGCCATCCATGTTTGTCTTCCTTGAAGACTCATTTAGTACCAATAGGCACAATGCCTTTCGGTACATCAACCAGTGTTCAAACTTAGTTGGTATACATGGAATCCATTTCGGACATCATGGAACTTTGCCATAATAGGGAGTCGATACCTTGTATCACTTCCTCATACATAGCCGGTTCGTCTTCCTCAATAAGATTGACATCTACATGAGGTGAGATCAGAAACCCATACCTCCCAGGTTGTTTTCTGACTCTCTCCGACTTACGTGGTTCTTATGTATTCGAAGATTGTGGTACAGTTTCATCCCTGATGAACTGTTTGTGTTCCGTTAAGGAATCGGTGCCTGGAACAGTATTACTCCGATTTTCATCGAGTTTTACTTTCCTCCCATTTACCACTACATATAGGTATTCTTCTTAGGAAAACCACATGGAGTGCAACAATTATATTTTTCTCTTGTGAGTTGTATGAGTATTATAATTTGGTTTCCCTAGGATAACCCACAACTAGGCACTTATCCGATTTGGGTTCTAGTTTGGTATCATGCAATCATATGCCCAGCATTCCCAAATGTTCAGGAATGAGAAAACCCGGTTTCTTTCCTGTTCATATCTAATATGAAGTCTGTCCAACAGATTTTCATGGAACCTTATTCAAAATAAGTATTGCACTGTTTAATGCGTATCCGTAGAAGGAAAATGGTAGCTCAGAGCGACTCATCATTAACCTTACCATGTCCAACAAAGTTCGATTTCTTTGTTCGGACACACCGTCAAATTGAGGTGTTCCGGGAGGAGTTCACCGTGAAAGAATATCATACTCTTTCAAATAGTCGAGAAACTTATTGCTTAAGTATTTTCCACCACGGTCTAACTATGACTGTTTAATACTTTAGCCGATATGTCTTTCTACTTCGAGTTGAAACTCTAAAAGTTTCTGACTTGTGTTTCATAAGATACATATAACCATAATGTGATGCCACATCCGTAAAGGTTACTAAGTATTCATATCTACCTCTGGCCTAGCTAGATATGAGCCCACTTATGTCACTATGAACGAGGGCTAACATATCAGTGGCACTTGCACTTTTACCAAGTAAAAGGTGTTTTAGGTACTTTGCCTAATAAACTAGATTCGTAGACATCATTTAAATTAGAATCAAATTCGTCCTAGTACCCGCTCTTCGAAAGTGTGGATATACGAGTCTTGTTAATGTGTTCCAGACACCAATGCCACAAATAAGTCTCATCTGATTAATTCAGTCTGAGCTATTTGTTTGTCATGTTATATGTTTGAGATTCATTTATATTCAAAATATAAATACTGTTATTCACATCTGATGTGTTTATCTCAATATCATCTTTATAAAATAAAACACTTAGTGTTCTAGAATATAAAGGTATACTTGCAACGAGTTATACTAGATATAGAGATAATGTTTCTAGTCAAACTAGGTACATTATAACAGTTTCCTAATTTAAGTACATACTCGAAGGGTAGTTCCTAAACTTAGGTTTCTACGGTTAAAACAGCGACTCTCGTCCCATTTTCGACTCGCAGATTGATCTCAACTGAAGTCAGTCTCCTGCTAATCATCAAATTCTGCACATCCGTACATATTTATGTACCACATCTAGTATCAAAATCCAATTTTAAAACTAGAAGTGAACATGTTTATGACAAACATGCTTGAAGCCGGAGCCTTACCCTTCTTCACTTCCTTCATGTATGCCTTGTCCATACGGCAGTCACGTATCCAGTGACCCCGTTTGCCACAGTTTAGGCAGACATCTTGGGATATGTCCTTTGTCTTCCTAGAAGACTGTGACGATTTTGCCTTTGCCCTTTTCCACACCCCAGAAGCCTTTGGCCAAGCCTTGGCCTTCTAGGATGTCGAAGTAAGATACGCTTTGCGCTTCTTGCCCTTTTGCAAGCTCTGGCTTTGTCTCCTTGAGCATAGCCATTAAATCTCCAAGAGTTTTCTATTGCAATTAGTACTTCTAAGATCTTATGATAGATCTATGAAGATCCTTCAATTTCAATATCATACTATAAGGACCTAATCCTTAGTTCTGACGAAGAAATTAATGAGTCTTTGCAGCAATCATAACGGATTGAGTACTAAAGTTATCATCACATGAATCTTCCAAAGATAATGTTCTACTATTTGCTCATCTCCGGGCTTAGGCCCGAGAGGTTGCTCTATCAAATAGAGTAACTTCTCAGTTCCCAGGACTATCATGAGGTTATATTCCCAATCTGAAAATTGGAGCCGTTTAAAAAATATTTTCACCCAGGATTATGTTCTAAATGCTAATCTTTTAGTTATCTTGATTCCAATAGTCCAACTATCCAATCAACGATTTCGGGTATAATCAAATATAATGATTACTATAGTCTAACTATATAATCAACTACTATTTGATTGGTTAAATTCAAATATATTGATCACTATAATCCAATTATATAATCAACTATAAATGAAATAGTTTGAATACAGTCCAACTGTTTAATTTAAAACAACAATTAAATATTAGTCCAACTAATATATATTTATAAAATAATGACGAAAATGAAATGAGCGCATATTAGCAAGTATCTAAACGAAATTGCAAATTTAATACTTGCCTCCCACTATTTTTCGGCGAGCCTCTAACCCTCTGTGGAGTACTCGGGAAACCTAGTTTCATAGTGGGCTAGGATCCCGTTAAATAACACACAACCTTGACTTTGGCCAACAAGCTGTATGATATTTAACTAGGTAGATCTCTAAGATCAATTGGATCTCAGCCAATTCCTAGATCCAGTAGGTGGACCTCCAAGTCCGAAACATATATCCAACATATGCCAATATATCCAATATATTCCCTAACCTTTTCCTCTGAATCAACTAAGCCTTGGCTTTGGCACAACAAGCTTAATGATTCCAGTCAAGCAGGACCCAATGACTTTGGAAAGCTTCGTAATCGATGTCGATGGATAAGAATTGATCTTGACTTTGGCCAACAAATCACAACTTGTACAAGACATACGATATGGAACAAAGCCTTCATGATTCAAACACATCCGCGATGGACAAAGGTCTTGACTTTGGCCAACAAACCAGTGCCAATCTTGGATCTTGAGAGAGAATCACTCAATGGAAGGAAAATGCTTAATATTTGTTGAGGGTTTTTCGCGTAATTGTCAACCAATTAATTATCTTTGATTAGGTCTCATCATACACCCTTAAACATGCATTTTAAAAGCATAATAAGGTGCGATAAATAAATTAATAATGATATGCGGATGGATATATAATACATTTTGTTCCTAGAACAAATCTCTCCATTTCCTCTCCCCGGCTAGAACAATTCTAACTTCTACCCAATTACATAACACTTCTAAAGAAACCTCATTTACATTGAGGGGAATAGGTGAGAAGAGAATTACAAAAAGTCAAGAGATAAAGGCTGGACACGCATGTCCAATTTAATAAATTCCAAATTTATCACAATAATTTCCAAAATTGCCCTCACCCATCTATTATTCATCCGATATACATTAGTCATACATCACATCCATGTATTCACACAAAGCATGTTATCAATCAATCTAATCCAATTAATTAATCTTTAATTAATGACCATCCAATGTTCAAACAATGATTTGATTTGCGCGAGTCCAACTCGTTTAAGAATAAGTACTCAAAGTACGTATTCTTGAATTATATCGAACTACAATATCAAATCCAATTTAATTCGTATTCAATACTAATTCATATTTAATTCCAAATTAAATAATTACACTTAGTAATGTGCCTTTGCGACTTAGATTCTAAATCTAATCTTAATGGGTCTCAAAGCCCAATTAACATCCAGTGTCAATTTAATTAAAGTCCAATGGGCTTTCAATTAATTTACTAAGGCATGGACTTTGGCAACCAAAGTCCAATAAGGAATCACCATTTGCCACAAAATTAATTTTGGCCCATTAGGTCCAATTAAATGTTTAAAGGCCCATTTATTATATTTGGACTTTATGGAAATGGTTTTAGGCCCAATTGGATCCAACCAATTATCCTAAACCAAACTTGGCCCAACCAAACCCATTAAGCCCAAATACAACATCTTAGCCCAATTAATTAAATTCTAAAATTCCAAATTTCACAATTTAATTAATTAAAGTGTATTGCACTAATTAATCATCTAAATTAACATTTCAAAAATATCAATTTAATTAATTAATCATGCATTATTATTAACAATTCATGTCCAACATAATTGAAGCAAAATCAATCCAACATGCTCATTAAGCTCTCGACAATGTGGTAATTTTTTCCATCAATTTTGACTTCAATCCAATTAAATCACAAATCAATTTATCCATGTATTTTAAACACATCCAATGGTCTAAAAAACAAAAATCACCAAGAGCTACAAGAGTCCTTTAAATTCGGCCACGCCCTCAAATTTGGGGAAAATTAATCCAATTAATTTTTCAACAAATTGATCATGGATAACTCTAAGTTATCAATATATAAGCATATTCAAACAAACAATTTGATCAAAACATGCTCAAATAAAAAATAGTCAAATCAAGATTAAGAACCCTAAATTCAATTTCATGCTCAATAAGGCTCATGATACCATTGTTGAGTTTTCTAGGTCAAACCAAGATCAATTAAGCAAGAAATCATGTGAATACGCAAAGTAAAGTAGCGGAAATTACTCACTTTGATTGGCTAAGTGGATGTAGGAGATAACAAAAGTTTTGCCTCCAAGCTTCTCCTTTGATGTTGGTTGAGCTTCCAAGCTTCCAATCTTTGAATCTTGAATTTCAAACTCAAGGGTTAGTGTCCCTAACACCTTAGAATGACTCCATGGATGTGCTAGCACCTTTGATTTTGAAGCAAAATCAAGAAGCAAATGAGCCCTAGGCTCACGGCATTGGAGAGAAAAATGAGGCCAAGTTTCGGCCATAATGAAGAAAGAAAGAGAGATATGTTTTTTTTTTCTTGTGTTTTGTTTCCAAAGCCAAAACAACTTATCAAAAAAAATCAAAACAAACTTTGGTATATCTTTTTCTAAAAAGGCTAAAACAAAGTTGGAGGGAAAAAACAATTAATGCTTCCAACTACTCCCATCAATCAAGGTGTCAAGATGTCAATCACAAAAGTTGACAAGACATCCATCACTTGATTGACATTTGATTTGACTCGCGATGTGACTTGTGGGTCGCTCTTGAATCAAAATCCGAGTGGCCGCAAACACATTCTGGGCTCGGGTTCGTTAATTTCGAATTAACGAATTTTCCGTTGCGACGTAATTAAATCAAATTTAATTAAATAATTGTGCCTAGCAAAATTACTATTCACGTCGCTCGCGAATTAATTCTAAATTAATTCGTTCTCCCGAATTCAAATCTAATTTTAATTCCGTTATGAAATCTAATTTCATTTAATATATCGAATATGTTATTTTACCGATTAATTCCGAATTAATCGTTCTCTCTCTTCTAATAGTATTTTATCCCAGATAAAATTTCTCCATAATTAATCCTAGATTAATTTTCTCTCTCATCTAATTAATCTCAGATTAATTATGTCCGAGACATACGTCATTGGTGAATCTTCGGGAAGCGACCCATAAGATCCCTGGATATGTTGGCAGTAAATCTGGTCATCGGAGTATCCGAATACGTGCGTACCTAGTACCACGTCCTTACCGATTTACAAGACATGGTTGGCTTCTAGCAAAGCACCGTGCCTACCCAATTCTCCAGAAATATTCTTTTAAGGAATATGTAATCTATATCAGGCGTAGTATACGTAGTATTGCGTATTGCGATCCAATATCGGATGTCACATGCTATGCCTGGGGCTGGAATTGTGTATGCCCTGTACGAAGCACATATCGGATCTTTGGTGACTAGTCTCTATAATCGGATAATCATGACCTTGTCATATTATCCCTAATGACTGCAGTACTTAAGAGTACTAGTTTTGTATCCTACATGATCATCATCTCCATATGACTGAAGTGATACTTCCATCTTGACATCACACCCAATACACTACGATTCTCAGTATACCCAGAAGAGGCGTACACAGAACCTGTTAAAACCCCGGATGACCAAAACCAAAGTATACTGATTGTCGCAAGTATTAGCGATGCAAGTCTCAGGTTAAGACCAAATACACCTACCCTGATTCGGACTTCCATAGACACATAGTCATACTACCAATGGAATTCCGAGGGGTCTATCCAGAGCAAAGCTGTTTCCATACCATCGGTAAACACAACCTCCTATTACATTTGCATAAGCATCCAATACTTAAATATATGAGAACTATGCCGTTATGCTCCCACAACGCGCACAAGTGCAATACTACTCTATTCCGCATTATCGATGTCCAATCTCGATAATACTACGACTAGGGATATTTTAATGATTAAACCTTAGTGGATTAATACTGTCTCATATCTTATTAATCCGGAACTAATCATATAGACTTTTATCATTTATATATCCCGATAATCCAATTACAAATGATAAAAGAGCAATTTCCTTTGTCACATAGTGAATTTGTATAACAACAACATGTTCTGTACAAATAGTGATGTTATGGTCATAATTGTCCAACAATCTCCCACTTGGCCTATAGCCAATCACTCAAGTGTCCTACACTTGAACTATGTACGGGTCGCTCAAACTTCTGCTGAGAGACTGCTTTCGTCAGCGGATCTGCAAGGTTATCATCTGATGCGATTTATTCGATCATCACATCGCCACGATGTATGATCCGACGAATCAGATGAAATAATTGAATTACATATTTAGATCATTGATGAGACCATTAATTCTTTAGCCTGTGCTGTAGCCTAGCTCAGCCGCTAACAGAACTATACCTAATCTAATTAGGATTATATAGATCCAAAATGCTTCTTTTGCTGCCTCAGCTGCAGCAATATTCCACATTTGTTGTTTATTCGATAATAGTATATTGCTTGGAAGATTTCCAGCTCACTGTTCCGTTATTCAAACTATATAGTACCCTTATTGCGACTTACAATCGTTTTTATCTGTTAGGAAACTTACAGCGGTGAACCCAGTCACCTCAAGTTCTCATTTCCCCATATTTTAGAAAGCATCCTTAGTTCGTCCAAGATACTCAAGGATGTTCTTTACATCAATCCAGTGACCATCATCTGGATTGGCCTTATAGCGTCTACATATGATCTAATCATATGAGACATCAGGTCACGTACATATCAAAATGTACGAACACTGAGAGTGTTGGACAATTATGACCCATATCATCGCTATTTGTACAGATCATGGTGTTGTTGTACAAATTAACTATATGACAAAGGAAATTGCCCTTTTATCATTTGTAATTGGATTACCGAGATATATAAATGATAAAAGTCCATATGATTAGTTCCGGATTGAGATGATATGAGACAATATCAATCCACAAAGGTTTAATCATTAAATATCCCTAGTCAGAGTATTATCGAGATTGGACATCGATAATGCGTAAAAGACTGGTATTACACTTGTGCGCGTTGTGAGGGCATAACGACATAGTTCTCATATATTTGGGTATTGGATACTCATGCAAGTGTAATAGGAGGTTGTGTTTACCGATGGTACGGAAACAGCTTCGCTCTGGATAGACCCCTCGGAATTCCATTGGTAGTATGACTATGTGTCTATGGAAGTCCGAATCAGGGTATGTGTATTTGGTCTTAACCTGAGACTTGCACTGCTAATACTTGCGACAATCAATATACTTTGGTTTTGGTCGTCCAGGGCTTTAACAGGTTCTGTGTACGCCTCTTCTGGGTATATTGAGAATCATAGTGTATTAGGTGTGATGTCAAGATGGAAGTATCACTCCAGTCATAGTGGAGATGATGATCACGTAGGATACGCAACTGGTGCTCTTATATGCTACAGCTATCGGGATATTATGACTAGGTCATGTTTATCCAATTATAGAGACTAGTTATCAGAGATCCGATATGTGCTTCGTACGGGGCAGACACAATTCCAGCCCAGGCCTAGCACGTGATATCAGATACTGGATTGTAATACGCGATACTGTGTATACTACGCCTGATATAGATCACATATTCCTTTAAGAATATTTCTGGAGAATTGGGTAGGCACGATGCTTTGCTAGAAGCCAACCATGTCTTGTAAATCGGTAAAAATGTAGTACTAAGTACGTACGTGTTCGGATAGTCCGACGACCGGATTTACTACCAACATATCCGAGGATCTCATGGGTTGCTTCCCGAATATTCACCGATGATGTATGACTCGCACTTTATTAATCTGGGATTAATTAGATGAGAGAGAAAATTAATCTGGGATTAGTCACGGAGATATTTTATCTAGAATAAAATACTATTTAAAGAGAGAGAACGATTAATTTGGAATTAATCGATAAAATAATATATTCGATACATTAAAACGAAATTGGATTTCGACGCGGAATTAAAATTGGATTTTAATTCGGGCAAACGAGTTAATTTAGAATTAATTCGTAAGCGACGTGAATAGTAATTTTGCTAGGCATAATTATTTAATTAAATTTGATTTAATTACGTCACAACAGAAAATTCGTTAATTCGGAATTAGCGAATCCGAGCCCGGGAGTGTTTGCGGGGCCACTCGCATCTCGAATCGAGTGGGGCCCATAAGTCACATCAAGCGTCAAATCACTAGTCAATCGATTGATGTGATGTCTAGTCACTTTGAGTGATTTGACAACTTGTCATGAGTGATGTGAATAGTTGATGGAAGTGGTTGTGGCTTTATTGCTTTGACTTTTTGAAAGTGGAAATATGGTATATGTTTAATTGATTTTTTGAAATCAATCAACTAATACACACAACACTTTTTTCTCTCCTCTCCCTTCTCTCTTTCACGCCCAATGGGCTGTTTTTCTTCTTCTTTTCACTGCAATTGCCGTGAGATGTAGGAGAAGCTTAGGAAGTTTTGCGGCAAAATTTCCGGAGTGCTAGCACGCTTTAAGGGTCTTGCGAAGGTGATAGGGAAACCCACCTGTGTGCATGGAATCACAACACAAAGCTTGGAGCTTGATGGATCACCATGGCCGAATTTTTGAGGACAAAAAATCTGCTCACTGCCATGAGCTTCATGGAAAGGGAAAAGAGTTTTTGTTGTTCCTCGCATCGCTCAACCGATCATTGTAAGTATTCCGCAACTTCTTTGAGTATTCGCACATGAGTTTCCTTACTTGATTTGATCCTTGGGACCTTAGAGAAACCCAACAATGGTATCAGAGCCATTTTGAGCATGAAATTGAAATTAGGGTAAAATTGGGCAAAATTGATTTGAGCATGTTTGAGTGAAATTGATTGTTTGTATATGCTTAAATCATGATAACATAGTGTTATGCATTGTCAATTTGATGAAAATTGGATTGGATAAATTTTCCCCAATATGTTTGGCTTGGCCGAATTCACTATTGCCCTTTGTCATGGTGATTTTTTATTTTTTGATTCATTGGATGAGTTTGAAAGACTTGGGAAATGTTGATTTAGGATTTAATTGGATTGAATTCGAAATCGGACAATAAATCCCTACCATTGCCGTGACTATTAGCATGTATAATGATGTGATTTTTTGATTCAAATGTGTTGGACATATGTTGATGATAATGAGCATAATTAATTAGGCTAATTGGTGTTTTGGAAATATCAATTTGGTTAATTAATTATGGCATACACTTTGGTTAATTTAATTATGAAATTTGGAATTTTGAAATTAAATTAATTGGGCTTAATTTGGAAATTGGGCTTGTAAAGTTGTAATTGGGCTTAATGGGCTTGGTTGGGCCAATTTTGGTTTAGGCTAATTGGTTAGATCCAATTGGGCCCAAAACCATATCCATAAAGTCCAAATATAACTTAATGGACCTTTAATCGGAAACTTTTGATTAAATCAAAGAGTTTCGACACGAAGTAGACAAACAAATCGGCTAAAGTATTAAAACCGTCACGGTTAGACCATGGTGGAAAATACTTAAGCGATAAGTTTCTCAAATACTTGAAAGATTATAGTATTCTTTCAATATGGACTCCTCCCGAAACACCTCAATTGACGGTGTGTCCGAACAGAGAAAGCGAAACTTGTTGGACATAGTAAGGTTAATCATGAGTCGCTCTGAGCTACCATTTTCCTTTAAGGGATACGCATTAACAGTGCAACACTTATTTTGAATAAGGTTCCATGAAAATCTGTTAGATAGAATTCATATTAGATATGAAAAGGAAAGAAACCGGGTTTCTCATTCCTAAGGATTTGGGAATGCTGGGCATAGGTTTGGATGATACCAAACTAAAACCCAAATCGGATAAGTGCCTATTTGTAGGTTATCCTAGGGAAACCAAAGTATAGTACTTATACATCTCACAAGAGAACAATGTAATTGTTGCTCACCATGCGGTTTTCCTAAGAGGAATACCAATATGCAGTGGTAAGTGGGAGGAAAGTAAAACTCGATGAAAATCTGAGTAGTAATATTCCAGGCACCGATTCCTTAATAGAACACAGATAGTTCATCAAGGATGAAACTATACCAATAATCTTCGAATACACAAGAACCACGTAAGTCGGAGAGAGTTAGAAAATAACCTGGGAGGTATGGGTTTCTGATCTCACCTCATAAAGATGTCAATTGATCCCTACGAAAGTGGCTTAGTTAAATTTTATTTTAAAGATGTTTATGTTATTCTGTGTTTTGCTCGAGGACTAGCAAAATTTTAGGTTTGGGGGTGTGATGAGTGGTATATATATCACTGTTTCCCACTTATTTAACCTAATATTTTGTATAGTTTCTTGATTCTTGATTTTTGTCCTAAAGTTCTATCAGATTTCACACCTTTTTGTAGCAATGGAATAATTTTTTCTCATTTTTCTGATTTTTTCTTTGATTTTTTTTTCTATTTTTTATTTATATACAATATCTTCCATCTATGTAACGAGTGTTAGGTCGGTGGCTCCCAAACCAGTTGGCTTTAGGGCACCAGGTGTTAAGACACCCCTACGGACTTAATTACTCAGACTTCAGATATATATATTTTTGCAGCATCTTTGATCCATGTAACGAGCTTTGGGCCAGTGACTCCCAAACTAGTTGGTGGCGCCACCTATTTACATCAAAGAAATGAGAGATAATGGTACAACAAAGTCTGAAATCTTGAGCTGAATTTATAAGCCTCGGTGGGGTTCCAGCGTCGCGACGCCAAGGCCTTTGGCGTCGCTACGCCAGCTGCATTCGACGTGGCATGCTCTGGTTTTGACACTTGGCAATTCGGATAAGAAGATAAGGCGACACGTGGCGAGGCGGCTAAGAGCTTAATTATTATGTTGACGTGGCGATGATGTGGCGCTGATGTGGCAAGGCGACTGAGATCAATTGTCGGCACCGTAGGATTGTGACACGTGTCACGGCGTGATTGGCTGATGATGACGTGGCATGT
>SKCR01005025.1:0-64730 GCA_019454045.1 Zanthoxylum bungeanum | reverse complement strand
CAAACCGGCGAGGAGACCGGTAAGTAGTGTGCCGGTTCCAGAGAGCATGATTGATATGCCAATACCGGCATGGAGACCGGCGAGGAGACCGGCACGGTATGGCCCGGTTCCAGTAGGCATGCGAACAGGGGAAGGCCGGTTTAATGACCGGTAAGGGACCGGTAAGGTCCATGCCGGTTCCAGAAGGCTTCCCTAAATACTAAAATGCAGATTTTAAGGTTTTAATGCATTTTGTACATGCCCCTAATGCATCTAAGTGAATGTGCATGATCCCTATGAGCTTAGGCACTTGAATATTACATCTCACATTACAAATTAAATCCTAAGCTAAGACTTCGCAATGTTTTCTTCAATTTGCCGCAAGTCTTCACATTCTCGCTCTTCACCTCATATGCTTCGACACTTTTTGTATTACTTCGTGTTTGCACGTCGAAGTCTTCTTTCTCATGTTGACGTCATCAAAACCAATTACAATGATTATGCGACCAAGTCGCCAACACCACATTGGCTAGAAGTGGGGAGAATTATGGGTTTATAACTATGGACAATATCTCCATTGGTATGAGACCTTTTGGGTATAGCTCAAGAGTAAATTCATGATGGATTAGGCCCAAAGTGGACAATATCATATCAATGTGGAGATAGGTGGTGTCCTAAGTTCCTTACAATTTGTAGGTATCGGAAACGTGACCAGGAGCAAAACTTCAGCTTTACAACCTGACGACCAAGAAGAAAATAGGGAAAACGAGTTATCTGGCTATTTTATTGAATTTTTTTCTACCACATTTAAAAAAAATATAAATTATAGTTGTCAATTTATAATAAACTACATAGAAAGAGATGATAACTGTATTAAATGAAATTATCCTCATTTAAATTTTGAATTGATAATTTATTTGAAATCTTAAATTAGATAAAGTCTACTTCTTAAAACCAATACTCACGCAAGAGACGATTGTTGTGAAATTAAGTGGACTTAGACACTAAATAAATGATTTTTCAATGGGTTGTATCGTTATCTTTCAAGAGATGTTTCATCTCTTCCAGTAAAAACTGTTAAGGAATGTTCATGAATTTTTTTTTTTTAAATCATTGGAAATCTCACCGTCAAATTATTTCTTCCGAGTTAAAGCGGAACAGGTAAAATCCATCATGGCCTTGAATTTGTTGCGTTGGTTTGTGAATAAAACTAAAATAACCAAATAACACTCAGTGATAGAAACTTGATGATGCAAGATGCGTCACTGAGAAGGTATCTTCAAAAAGTTACATTGCTTAGTTCACACATTTACATATTTTTCAATTTGAATATGAACTAAATTTAATGAATAACATGACGTATATTTAAAGAAATCATTAAAGATATGTAACATTTCATTTGAATTGATTTTTTCATTTAAATGCACAAGTTCATCGCACTGTATTTTCTGAGTATCGCATTCCCATTTGAACTTAGTTCGAACACTGATCTAAGAATACACAAATTTGATTCAGGTTCATTCGAATGACAAATAAGACCATTCAAATGAGAAGGTAATGGAAAGACCATTCCAATGACCATAAGATTCATTTAATCAAATACCTCGTTTGAACAGTTTGAACAAATTTCCATATATTTATATAAATTTATTTTTCATTTTGGTCGGACTCCGATATATCGGCATAAAAAAAATAAAAAACAATAAATAATTAAAAAATTATAATAATTCTCTAATATTTTCTAAATAGTTAACATATCCCCACTATTTAAAGTATATATAGATAAACAATATTGGACACTATCAAGAGTATGTATCACAACAGAAAGAGTATAAAAATGAAAGTAGCTTCTAACTTTGAACTTTCACTTAGTGTAAACAACTCAAAGTTTTGTCGAGGTGCTATGGTGAACGGATATTGAACCGAGGATCTTTTTATGATTGAACCGAAGTCATCACACATACTACTTTCTTATATAAGTATTTCTTTTATTCTTATGTATTAATGGTCTTGCATGATCCCCTAATTTCTTGAATGCTTTAGAAATAGTTTAAATCTTCATAGAAAGTGCTCTAACTTTCACGTTCATATAGGTGAGTTCTCTAAAAATGATTCAGCGAGTCATTTCAACACCCAATAGAACTTATCAAGGGCTTTAATCAAATCTTTTCTTAAAGAATTACTACACTATAGATTTTATTAGAATGAAATTCAAGTTACACTCTAGTATCTCATAGTAACTACACTTTAACTTATTTATACCCCTTGAACTTTTTTCATCTTTTAAAATATAAGTAGGGTTCCTATTAAAGGTGATTAATTACATAGATCTTAATTCTATTCCTCTCAATGTATTTGTAATAATCTATCTAGTCAGTCCTTTCTTCAAAAGATATGCTAAGTTATTCTTTGATTCCACATAATCAATAGTTTTAATAATATTTTCAATAATCCTCTATATATGATACTGATGTCTAATATTGAGATGTCATAGCTTACCATATATTATTTTAAAAATCTCTTATACATTATCATTTTGTTAGAGCCATATTCTCGATGAAAGATTTTGATGATGCAACGTTAGAGACTTCGACGCGCATTCGTGAGCATTACAAAAAAATATCGAAGTAAATGGATGTGAAGACTCAAGTGCCTAACGAAGATATCCAGTGTAGTCTTATAGCTTAGGGCTCTCAATGTAAGTGAGTTAATAATTTAAGCATTCTAAGCTCATAGGACTCATGCACATTCATATAGATACATTAGGGTCAAGTGCAAAATGGTTTTAATCTTCAAATTCTGTGTTTTCTACACTAAGACCGACATATTGGTCCCTGATATCGGCATGCCAGTGTCTCTGCTATACTTTGGGCAGATTTACATGCTCTCTGGAATCGGACTACTACATACCGATCTACCATACCGGTCAGTTTGGAGTTTGCATAACTACTGGAATCGGAACGGATCATACCAGTCCCCATCGGGTTAGCTAACTCACATATCGGTCACCATATCAGTCAATAGTCTGTTTGGTGCACTTTAATCTTCAACGGTCATATATCCGTTTGAATTGCAGAACCGACATACCGACTTTTGTAGACCAGCATACCGGTTTCATGATAAAAAGTTGGGGAAGTTTTTACCTTCACTATATATTGAGCCCCAATTTCGTTTTTGCCAAGTTCTTGCACCTTCCTACATTTTCTTTCAAGGCAAAAATAAATAATTAACTTAATCCTTCTGGATCAAACACTCTCATCATAATCCAAGCTCAAACACTATACATTCATATCATCTTAGTGAGTTTGGTTTACTTGAGTTAGAAACTCACACTTAAATCTTCTAATATTTTTGTAGTACCCAATGTGTGTTGTAAACTTTTATTATCAAAAATTTATGGTTGTAAAATCCCTTGTTCAGCGGACATATTCAAAATGGTAATTTATGGAAAGGTTGTGAGTGAGACTAATAACAAAACTCATTGTAAAGGTGTGAGAATGAACTATTGGAAAACTCTTGGTGTAAAGGTTTGTGGTGAACCTAAGGACAAAACTCTTATTTTGAAATGAGCCATGAAAAACTTTTGTGTAAGTTGTGGATTCAACTTGACATAGTGAAAGCTTCAAGTGCGGTTTGGGGGAGTGGATGTAGGCATTATTGGCTGAACCACTATAAACTACGGTTTCAATTTCTCCACCTTTTGCTCTTTTATTTATCGCAAGTTTTACATTATATTGTATATCATATGGTAAAACTTATTATTGGTGAAATTGACTTTGATATCAACTTTCGACATTTTAATCATTAATCGTATCTATTGTGAAAGTTGAATTCTAAAGCTTAATTGGTAAAACTACTAACTTAGTAGCTTAAAATTGACAAGATTTTTAATTTCGTATTTTTTGGCCAATACCCAATTCACCCCCTCTTGGGTATATAGAGATTATTGTTTGAGTGTGCTTGTAGGAAATTTCAATTGGTATCAGAGCGAGATATTCTCAATAAAGACTTAATCATCTGAGAATTGATCACAGCCTCTACAAGCTACACCACAAACCTTGCTGAAAGATTCTCAACAAATAGACCTTTATTCTACACCAGAACCGATTACAACTATTTAAAGATGAAGATGTTGAATTACTTCATTGTCGTTGATGTTCAATTCTTCAAAGTGATCACAAGAGGTACTGGAAATCCAATGAAGAAAGATAGTAATGATGTGGAGTTTCCTAAATCGAAATTCGAATGGACCGATTATGATAATATAGAAGCCTCCTTAAATACGAATGCTCTCAATCATCTACTTTGTACAATTGATAGAAGTCAAATCAATAAACTTCTGGAATTTGAAAATGCATATGAATTGTGGAAGATATTAGAGATTGTCAATGTGGGTACTAGCCAAGTTAAAGAATCAAAGATCAACCGATTTATGTGTGACTTGGATAACTTCAAGATGGAAGTCGGTGAAAAGGTTGAGGAGATGATTTCAAGATTCACCATGATAATAAATCAACTAAGTGATTTAGGAAAAACCATTAGTACAAGTGATCAAGTGAAAAAAAAATCCATAGGTCTCTTCCTAATGAATATAGAATTTATACCTCCTCCATCAAAGAATCAAATGATATGAACATCTTGAAGTTGGATGATTTGGTAGGAAAATTGATAGAGTATGAGATGAAGATAGATAATGATTTACGGGAAGAATAAGAGAAGAATAAAAAAAGAATAACCTTTAAGTCATTTATGAGAAAAACAGATAGTGGAAGCTTAAATGATGAGGAAGATGATAATGATGATGACGTGGAAAATTGACAAAGAACTTCAAGAAATTACTCAAATCAAAGAAGCTTAAAGGAAAATATCGGATGGATGAGAAGAAAAAGGAGAATTTTCCAAGGATATACAAGAAAGATAAAATCACTTGTGTGAAAAGCCGGGTTATGTAGTTGTCGATTGCCCAATGAAAAAGTTTAAGAGAAAATTCAAGAAGAAAGCAATGAAAGCAACTTGGAGCGATAGCGACTCAAGCTCATCCGAGGAAGAAAGTGAAAATGTGACTAGAGATCTTGCCTTTATGGCAATTGAGGACGATGATGATGACCTCTTAGATGAGAGTGACAAAAAAAATGTACATGACTTCTCCGAATATGATGAATTGCTTGATACATTCAATTAATTGAATGAATTATATGATTTGCTAAGAAAGAAGCATAAATTGATCAAAAATGAGCTTTCATCCTTATTACATAATCATGCATTAATTATTGAGAAAAATGGAATGCATGAATAAGAAATCTCATGCTTAAAAGATGAAAACCTAAAACATGAAAAGATCATATCTAGCATGTCATCTAATTCTAGTTCATGTGAGTGCAACACCTTGAAAGAGGAAAATAGTGTATTAAGTAAAACGGTTGTTGATTTGCAATAAATAGTAACAAAACTCACATTGGGAGAGAAAATTTTTAATATGCTAATTGGATTCCAAAGATGCGCATTTAATAGATAATGATTAGGATATAAGCCTTACATCAAAAAGAAATTTTTGAAAAATTATTTTGTTAAGGCATCCACCTCTTATACACGTGTTACTTTGATGCATATATCACATGTCATGCATGCAATAGAAAATGACATAATATTTATGATTGCATGTATAAGAAGGAAAAAGTGAATGCATGGGTTCCCGAAAGAACCAAGATTAACTCTAATGGACCCAAAAAAAGTTTGAGTACCAAAATATGCTTGAAAGATTGTGTAGGTAAAGTTTTGGGAAAGTAATCAATGAGAAATGCAAATGATCCCAAAGACTCAACACAAAATCAGGAAAGAGCTCGATAAGAAGAATATAAAATGCTACCTCAAAATCGACTAAGTTTTATGAATGGTGGATTTGTCACTTGAAGACAACAGTAAAAGGTAAAATTCATGATTACAGAAACATTGGTAAAGTTTCCTTCATCCTATATAAGTATGCTTAAATTTTCTATATGAATTAAACTTGATTGTGAAGCATGATACTGATTGGGGATTTTGAGCGAAATTGTATGAACGTATGCATGCTTGTATTTTTTTAATCTCTATTGGTATCATATTAAGTATATGAATATATATGATTATTTTAAATACTCTTTTGATATGTCTTGCCATTGGTAATTCTTGGTTGAAAATGAAATGCATAAATATTGATGTAACTTGAATGATTTTGATGATCTATGCATGAATTTTAAATTGTATGGAAAATAGGAGAAAATCCTAAGTGTTCATGTTTATGAACCTTATTATTATGTTCTGTACACATGTTATTTTATATCACTTTGTGCTTAATCTTTTTTTCTCCATCCTTTTTTATAATGTCAAGGGAGGAGAAATAATAAATTGAGATAAAACTTGTGATTCCATCGTCCTCATATAGAGGGGGAGCATGTTTGCACTGATGTGTTTGTCTAAGTGTTTATAAAATGATATTGAAGGCAATCACATGTTGATGGGGAGCTAATATTCGGCGGAGCTATAATCGTCAATAAATTTGGAACTCTCAATGCTCACAAGTTTTAAAGGTTGCCATCATAAAAAATTAGGATATTGTTAGCGTCATATTCTCCATAAAGGATTTTAATGATGTAACGCTAGATTATTAGCGTCGTATTCTCAATGAAGGATTTTGATAATGCAACGCTAGAGACTTCGACGCGCATATGTAAAGACTCAAGTGTCTAATGAAGATATCTAGTGTAGTCTTATAGCTTAGGGCTCTCAATGTAAGTGAGTTAATAATTTAAGTACTATAAGCTCATATGACTCATGCATATTCATATAGATGCATTAGAGTCAAGTGAAAAATGGTTTTAATATTCAAATCCTGTGTTTTCTGCACTGTGACCGGCATACCAATCTCTAATATCGGCATGCTCGTGTCTCTGCTCTTTGGAACCGGGCTACTCCATATCGGTCTACCATACTGGTCATTCTAGAGTTTGCATAACTACTGGAACCGGGACGGATCATACTGGTCCCCATGCCGGTTAGCTAACCAGTATACCGTTCACCATACCGATCAGTAATCTGGTTGATGCGCTTTAATCTTCAACGGTCATATAGTCGTTTGAATTGCAGGACCGTCATACCGACCCATGTAGACTGGCATACCGGTCTCAGGACAGAGAGTTATGACAGTTTTCACTTTCACTATATATTGAGCTCCAATTTCATTTTTACCAAGTTCTTGTACCTTTTTACATTTTCTTTCAAGGAAAAAACAGAGAGTTAACTTAAACATTCTTGATCAAACACTCTCATCATAATCAAATCTCAAACACTACACATTCATATCATCTTAGTGATCTTGATTTACTTGGGTTATAAACTCACCCTTAAACCTTCTTATCTTTTGTGAGTGCCTAAAGTGTGTTGTAAATTTTTATTATCAAATATTTGTGGTTGTGAAATCCATTGTTGAGTAGGCATACTCAAAATACTAATTTGTGTAAATGTTGTGAGTGAGCCTAAGAATAAAACTCATTGTAAATGTTTGAGAGTGAGCCATTAGAAAACTCTTGGTGTAAATGTTTGGAGTGAACCTGAAGACAAAACTCTTGGTTTGAAATGAGCCACGAAAAACTTTTGTGTAAGTTATGGATTCAACTTGACATGGTGAAAAGTTTCAAACGCGGCTTGGGGGAGTTGACGTATGTATTGTTGGCCGAACCATTATAAACTACAGTGTCAATTTCTCTATCACTTACTCTTTTATTTATCGTAAATTTTACATTATATTTTATATCGTATGGTAAAACTTATTATTGGTGAAATTGACTTTGATAACAATTTCGATATTTTAATCATTAACCGTATCTATTGTGAAAGTTGAATTCTAAAACTTAATTGGTAAAATTACTAATTTGGTAACTTAAAATTGATAAAAAATTTAATTCTGTGTTATTTGACCAATACTCAATTCAATCATTTTTGGGTATATAGAGATTGTTATTTGAATGTACTCTTAGGAAATTTCACATTTACTACAGTTTTGCGCCAACAATAGCTTACTGTGCATTTGGGTTATTAACTGTTTATTGATGTCGCCGCCTCGGGTGATGATGAAGGAAGTTAGTGAAATGGTAAGAGAGATGGTGAGAGGTTTCACTGTTTTGAGATTCAAAGAGTATTTTGGTCATAATATTAAGTTTGTGGTCAATAAAAATAAAAAAATTAATTAAGATGGTCAGTTTTGATCATTTCCTTTCTTCTACGTTTCTCCCTAAAAATCAATAGGAACAAATCGGGATTCATGTGAACCGACGTGGCAATAATCACAAATTACTGCCAGAACAAAACGCAACAAATGATGATGTGACTTGAGGAATTATTTACAATGTTTATTGGTCATAATTAAAACAAATCAATCGATCATTATCTTAATTTTTTAATTATAATTTAAAGCCAATTTAATTCCCATCCTACTCGACGAGATTTGATTCTTGAACCCCAAAATCTCTTCTTCTTTTTTACTTGACAAATGTTATCAACTGAATATACTGCCACCCACATCGATCATCATCTTACTTACCCATAGCGCAATCAAACACTATGTTTCCTTTTTTTATTGCATGAATTAATGGTCAAGATACAGGTCCCCTTGAACCCCAAGACTAAAAGAGTTGAATCTCTAAATATTGGAAGCCATCGATAGTTGAATGCAAATTTGAATTCCTCCAAAACATATGAACCAAGGATTAAAAATCCAGATCGGAACGGTCGGTTGGATTGATTGAATCGGGATCCGTTTCAAAATTCGGTCTGGTTAACCTCAAACCCAGTCAGCAGTGAACCAGCCAAAAACTTGTCTATCCGTCTGGTTCAACCGGTGACCCAATCCGAGTCAGGCGGATTTTTGGCCCAGTTTTTAATTTTATAATTAATTTTGGTTTTTTATTTTTCTGTAAATAATAATAAAAATATAGTTAAAACACTTACCTCGGGTCGACATCCAATTGAACCTCAATCGAACCTCTGATCTCTGACTCTCTTGTCAGACCGGGTCGATGGACCAGTCCGAATTTTAACAGTACCTTCTGCCCTGGTTCAAAAATATAGTTAAAATAATATGGACATTATTTTTATTTTTTTGAATGAGACAATTCATAATTGGGTATTTTTTTTTGGTTCAATATTTTTGTACATATGAAGTTTCTCGGAAAACCCTTTTGGGGATAAATTCGTAATTTTAATTTTAATTTTTTTTTTTTTTTTAATTTATAGGGTGGCTATCATGTCATTTACAGAAACAAGTCTCACTCAGAAGTGTGAAAAGTGATCCATTTGCCGAATTTGGAAATAAACTAATTTACCTCGTTAAAAAAATTCACTTACGCTCCAATAATTTCTCCCGATAAATAAATAATGATATATCTACTCTCCTAATATAACGAGGAAAACATTTTATTGGGTTTAAAATAGATATTTTTCTAAAATAAATGAATTATTATTATTATTATTTTATTTCTATTCTTGGAGTGTAATTGTACATATATTATTGTTGTCCAATAAATAATAAGTTTTCAAATCATATACAACTATGTTTTAAGCCTGATTTACTTCCTCTCAGACTAAGAGTTCGAATATTATTAATATTATTAGATACAATTTTTTGGGATCATGTCATTTGATATTAAAAACCAATGATATAATGATATAGGACACGGAACCGATAGACATCTCTGTTACTAAAATAAAAACCCTCTTTTAAGAATTTTTTTCTATGGATGTCTTTTTACAATATGAATTTTAAGCATTGTTTTACAGCAAAACATAGTGAATGAGTTTTAAGCAATAATTTATTACTCAAATATGAAATTTTCTCATAAACATTATTAATTATTATTATTTTAAATCACAGTTTTGAAAATTCAACTTTTAAGAAACAAAATATTGTAGAAAATATGCAGTTACAAATTTCAAATTGATATTCTTTTTACAAAGCTTCAAACTAATTGATTATACGTTCGTATTCAAATCAAAAGGCAGGAAAATTCTTTGAAACTCGCTTTAATTGTAAAGCAACCAACCAACAAACAAGAGGACCATGACCATAAGCATGGCCAATTAAATCTAGATTACCTTTGTGCTAATCAACAAAAGAAGAAATTATAAGCAAATTAAATGAACCTAATTTCCCTTTAACCTCACGTGATTCGATAGGATATTGAAATTTGCTTTATTATATTTGTTGATGGTGTTTTCAGGCACTATGTTATTTAAGCAGCACGACAGGGGTAAAAAAGGTAATTCACTTCTCAGTCAAGATTATTGATGCCGACCCGACCACTAAAGAGTCAACAGTAAGGGGCCGGGAACTTTACGGTTAGTGACCGAGCACTTGAGTTCAAAATGACCGGGCAATTATCAGGTCGACAGCAGCATTCTCAGTACAAAATACTATTATGACCGACCACATGAAGACCGAGCATAGGGCAAGACATGTTCGGGAAAATAAGGCATTCTATCCATATGCGATAAGATAATAAGTTATCCTACTTTCATGTGGTAAACTAGTAAGTCAATGTCCTAGTATGATAAATGAAGTCAATGTAGTTTTTGACTAGGAATCCTTATGGAAAAAGAGAATAGTTTTGACTAGGAATCCTTATGGGAAAAAGGAATAGTTTCAACTAGGAAATTCTTGTACAAATAGGAATATGATTTCTTCACCATTATAAATAGGAGGGTAGAGTGAGTGTAGAGGGGGACAAGAGAAAGAGATAACAGCAACAAGGAAGAATGAGGGGGGAACAAGTTGAGAGCATTAAGAATCATCATCAGAATCATTACCATCAGACTTGTAAGAAACAAGAAGCATAGCTGAGAAGCATATTTGAGTAATAAAAGTATCATCTTTTTTTGTGCCCGTGGACGTAGGTCGGACCAAGATCCGCCGAACCACGTTAAATCTCCTTGTCGATTGACGTATTTATCTGTCTTTTGCTAAGTTTGCTTTTGCTCCCCCATAACCAAACAAATTCACTATTGAGGGAGGATTGTCTCGGGAGTAATATTCTCATATTTCCCTGAGACCAAAATCAGCCGTCAACAGTTGGCGCCGTCTGTGGGGAAATCGAACAAAAAGCAACTCGCGTAGTGAGACGATGGCGGAAGGCGGAAACCACCAATCATCAGGGAGCTCGGCTGCAGATTGGATGGAGAAAATGGAGGAAAATATGAGGAAAGATAAGGAGGAAAATCAAATCCTTCTGAAATCCATGATGAACAAACTGAAGAGAATGGAGGAAACGAACAACGAAAGACCCGAAGTCGGAACCAGTCGAAGAGAGGTGAAAAAGCATATGGAAAAAGGGTCGCCGATGTGAGTGATGACGATGAACCGATGAGGAAGGGTCCCTACGGGATGATGTCCGTAGTGGTAGAAAAAGATTTACAAACGGAGGATACGTGGGAAGAAGAAGAGGGGAGACAATCACCATATTCTTCCTATGATAGCCCCCGCGACACCAGAAGGGAAATATGAAGCATGGTGAAACTGGACGGGAAGTCTCAGGTCATAAGGAACACCACACCCGTGGTGACAGACGCAAAGGAGGCCGCGGGAGGCAGCACAGTGACACAGATGGCAGTATAAAGTCTTGGTTAAGAAAAGAAATGGCCAAGTGGGGAGTAAACCCCAAAACTGATACATCAGATGCTCGGGATGACGAGGTTGAATCTCCATCACAGAAGAAATAAGGTCGGCAAAATTCCCAAAAAGATTCAGCATGCCGACCATGACACCATACAAGGGCCATACCGATCCCAAAACCCACATTGAAGGTTTCGTCCTACTAATGGAGGTGCAAGGGGTAACAGGGGACGCCATCTGCAAAGTGTTCCCCCTAACTCTGGCCGGACCGGCCATTCTATGGTATAGAAGCCTAGCCCCAAGGAGCATCAGCACTTCGCACAACTGAGTAAGTCATTCATACGACACTTCAAAGGGGCCTGCGTCCCAAAGAAAATGGTGGGAGAAATTGAGACTGATGAAGCAGGGGGATGATGAGCCCCTGAGGAATTTTATTGAAAGGTACCACAATTTGGTGCTCGAGGTCGGAGCGTACGAGTCATCGGAAGCGCTAGAAAGTCTCAAGGGAGGTCTGAAGGTCGGGAAGTTGTGGACTCACCTGAGGATTCAAGACGTATCGGATTATGCCACTGCCCTGGAGTTGGCCAGGAAGTTTATCTTAATAGAGGAGGAGAAAAAGATTATCCGGGGAGTAGACACCCGAAAGGCTAAGATACTCAGGTCAGACAATCAGGGGTTTCGATCAGAAATTTGAGGAGATCGGTCCCGGAGCAGAAGAAACTCAGACCGACACCTCCGAGTAGTAATGTTCAAGAGATAAAGTCACCTGTCCAAGTCAACCGTGTCGCGGGAAGGACAGTATACACCCCCCTGAACAACCTATGACCCAGATAGTTCGGGAAATCCAGGACAAAGGTCTGTTGGCCGAGCCTAATTTGAGAAGGTTCCCGATTGAGGAGGGAAATAGTAGGGCTTACTGTATCTACACATAACGTAAGGGGACATGCCACGAATGGGTGCAGAGACCTGCGGGAGCAGGTGGAAGACTTGGTGAAAGAAGGCTATCTCAGTGAGTACATAGACCATTCTGTTTTTGAGGTCGACCAAAGTTGATAGCGGAAGTCATCCGGTCGGATGCATGGAATGCTGAGATGCAGAGATGATGTATTAAGAAGAGTCTTACTTGTAGTGACCTTTGTAGAGTTGCAAGAAAGACAATGGATCCCAAAAATGTGAGTAAGACCTCTTCTGTCTTAGGCTGACATTTATTTATGCTTGTTTGTTGTGGTCCACACAATAGTTTTGATATTTGTTTTACGGCTCAGGTCTACTCTTGTACCGCCGAGACCGATGTTTCTTTACGGCTCGGGTCTGCTCTTGTACCGCCGAGACCGATGTTTCTTTCCGACTCGGGTCTGCTCTTGTACCGCCGAGACCGATGTTTCTTTCCGACTCGGGTCTGCTCTTGTACAGCCGAGATCGATGTTTCTTCCTGGCTCGGGTCTGCTCTTGAACCGCCGAGTCCGTTTTGTTGATATATGTTTTACGGCTCGGGTCTGCTCTTGTACCGCCGAGTCCGTTTTGTTGATATATGTTCTTTCTCTTTCTGGCTCGGGTCTGCTCTTGTACCGCCGAGACCGATGTTTATTCCGGCTCGGGTCTGCTCTTGTACCGCCGAGTCCGTTTTGTTGATATATGTTTTACGGCTCGGGTCTGCTCTTGTACCGCCGAGTCCGTTTTGTTGATATATGTTTTACGGCTCGGGTCTGCTCTTGTACCGCCGAGTCCGTTTTGTTGATATATGTTTCTTTCTGGCTCGGGTCTGCTCTTGTACCGCCGATACCGATGTTTATTTCCGGCTCGGGTATGCTTTTGTACCGCCGAGACCGATGTTTCTTTCCGACTCGGGTCTGCTCTTGTACCCCCGAGACCGATGTTTATTTCCGACTCGGGTCTGCTCTTGTACCGCCGAGATCGATGTTTCTTTCCTAGCTCGGGTCTGCTTTTGTACCGCCGAGGCCGATGTTTATTCGGCTCGGGGCTAGATTTCGTTCCGCCGAGGCCACTTTTTATTCGGCTCGGGGCTGGATTTCGTTCCGCCGAGACCGAGCTTGGTAATCGGCTCGGATCTGGATTTTATTCCATCGAGCCTTATGGTTTATTCAGCTCGGGGTCGGGTTACGTCCCACCGAGTCGGCTTCTTGGACTGGGGATGTAATATTCCCCCAGAGCCAAGTCTTTCTTTCAGCTCGGGGTCGGGTTACGTCCCACCGAGTCGGCTTCTTTGGACTGGGGATGTAATATTCCCCCAGAGCCAAGACTTTCTTTCAGCTCGGGGTCGGGTTACGTCCCACCGAGTCGGCTTCTTTGGACTGGGGATGTAATATTCCCCCAGAGCCAAGTCTTTCTTTCAGCTCGGGGTCGGGTTACGTCCCACCGAGTCGGCTTCTTTGGACTGGGGATGTAGCATTCCCCCAGAGCCAAGTCTTTCTTTCAGCTCGGGGTCGGGTTACGTCCCACCGAGTCGGCTTCTTTGGACTGGGGATGTAGCATTCCCCCAGAGCCAAGTCTTTCTTCAGCTCGGGGTCGGGATACGTCCCCCCGAGAGACTTATCATCGGCATGGGATCGAAGCATCTCCCACATGGTCGGCCCTCTATTGGTCTGGGGAGGTAACATTCCCCCAGAGCCAAATGTTCTTTTTCAGCTCGGGGTCGGGGTATGTCCCACCGAGTCAGCCCTTCGGACTGGGGACGTAACATTCCCCCAGGTCCAAGTGCCTTTTTCAACTCGGGGTCAGGGTACATCCCACCGAGTCAGCCCTTCGGACTGGGGACGTAACATTCCCCCAGGACCAAGCATCTCTCTTGGCTCGGGGTCCTCAGGGACATACCCGATGCGTAGGATCCGTGAGAAGCATAGCACGGGGAGTGATGATACCCCTGTGGCGATTGCTTACTCCAGTGTTACCGAACATAAGGAGGAATATGCCCTTAATGTGTCGAACACTCTTTGATCCTCACTTACCCGATGTAATGGATCCGTGGGAAAGCATAGCACGGGGGATGATGATGCCCCCGTGACGATTGCTAACTCCAGTGATGCCGGACCTAATGAGGAATATACCCTTAGTATCCCGGATACTCTTTGATCCATTCATCATTTGGATCCAAGAGAGGCGCAGCACGGGGATGCGTTACACCCCTGTAGCGTGTGCCTGCTCTAGCGTGGTAAGGAGGAGCCCTCGTACAATACACAGGCTCTACAGTGACCCGACGTATAGAGGACGTGCCCTTACCATTCAAACGCTCTTCTAAACCAAATCCTGGTTCGCCGGGACACTGAATTGAAAGATTCAGAATTGTGTTTTGGAGGCCTCGGACAGGACGCTGTTTTGAGGCATCTGTGCTGTTGTTTACACTTGTGAAAAGTTTTGCTTTGGGACAAGTGCTAAGTCACCCCCACCTTTTAATTTTATTTTCCAGAGATTTATTTTTGTTTTTTACTGGTCTGGTAAGGGGACGCCCGTGCCAGATTCGGTAGGGTTTCAAAAGGTTGATTCATTTCCCTTCTGAATAAGTCCCACTTGATTAATCGGCTCGGGGCTGGATTCATTCCGTCGAGGCCACTTGGTTAATCGACTCAAGGCTGGATTCGTTCCGCTGAGGTCAGATGTTTTCTTTCCGGCTCAGGTCTGCTATTGTACCGCCGAGATCGATGTTTATTTCAGCTCTCTTCTCATCTCTACGTCCCACCGAGTCGGCTCCTTCAGACTGGGGACGTAACATTCCCCCAAGTCCAAGTGTCTTTCTCAGCTTGGGGTCGGGGTACGTCCCATCGAGTCAGCCCTTCGGACTGGGGACGTAACATTCCCCCAAGTCCAAGTGCATTTCTCATCTCGGGGTCGGGGTACGTCCCACCGAGTCAGCCCTTCGGACTGGGGACGTAACATTCCCCCAGGTCCAAGTGTCTCTCTTCACTCGGGGTCGGGTTACGTCCCACCGAGTCTACCTCTTTGGACTGGGGACGTAACATTCCCCCAGGTCCAAGTGCCTTTCTCAGCTCGGGGTCGGGGTACGTCCCACCGAGTCAGCCCTTCGGACTGGGGACGTAACATTCCCCCAGGTCCAAGTGCCTCTCTTCATTCGGGGTCAGGTTACGTCCCACCGAATCAGCCCTTCGGACTGGAGATGTAACATTCCCCCAGGTCCAAGTGCCTCTATTCATTCGGGGTCGGGTTACGTCCCACCGAATCAGCCCTTCGGACTGGAGACGTAACATTCCCCCAGGTCCGAGCATCTCTCACAGCTCGAGACAGGATCACATGCCACCGAGCACATCATCGTTAGCTCAGTGGCAAAATTTTCTCCTCACAATCGAGATTGGATCAGTTAGGGGTCAGGACCTCCAAATCTCTGGTACAGATATTACAGATGAGGAGTCATTTTTAGTTTGGACAATAAGAGGAACTTCATCTCCTGATGGAACGACCCAAGTAAGCAATTTGCTTTGAGGTGGAGAATCGTTCAGAATAGGGTCAGCATCTCCAATAACCGAGGATATGAAGATAGAAACAGAAGACTTAGTTGATAGCGAAGGCAATTTCTCTGTGATTTCTGGAGCGACCACCAGCAAGGCGATCAGCACACCATCTTTATATAGTTCCCGGCACCAACTTGCATACTCGTTGGAACCGAGAACTAGAGGACAGATGTTGATGGTGTTTTCAGGCACTATGTTATTTAAGCAGCACGACAGGGGTAAAAAAGGTAATTCACTTCTCAGTCAAGATTATTGATGCCGACCCGACCACTAAAGAGTCAACAGTAAGGGGCCGGGAACTTTACGGTTAGTGACCGAGCACTTGAGTTCAAAATGACCGGGCAATTATCAGGTTGACAGCAGCATTCTCAGTACAAAAGACTATTATGACCGACCACATGAAGACCGAGCATAGGGCAAGACATGTTCGGGAAAATAAGGCATTCTATCCATATGCGATAAGATAATAAGTTATCCTACTTTCATATGGTAAACTAGTAAGTCAATGTCCTAGTATGATAAATGAAGTCAATGTAGTTTTTGACTAAGAATCCTTATGGAAAAAAAGAATAGTTTTGACTAGGAATCCTTATGGAAAAAAGGAATAGTTTCAACTAGGAAATTCTTGTACAAATAGGAATATGATTTCTTCACCATTATAAATAGGAGGGTAGAGTGAGTGTAGAGGGGGACAAGAGAAAGAGATAACAGCAACAAGGAAGAATGAGGGGGGAACAAGTTGAGAGCATTAAGAATCATCATCAGAATCATTACCATCAGACTTGTAAGAAACAAGAAGCAGAGCTGAGAAGCATATTTGAGTAATAAAAGTATCATCCTTTTTTGTGCCCGTGGACGTAGGTCGGACCAAGATCCGCCGAACCACGTTAAATCTCCTTGTCGATTGGCGTATTTATCTGTCTTTTGCTAAGTTTGCTTTTGGTCCCCCATAACCAAACAAATTCACTATTGAGGGAGGATTGTCTCGGGAGTAATATTCTCATATTTCCCTGAGACCAAAATCAGCCGTCAACCATATTGAATGTGGTCCTGATTACAGAGTTTAGGTATTACAATAAGGCAGGCCAAATTGAGGATGAAAATGGACATCGATGACAAATCTATCACAAATAATAAATTTGAGTAAAGGGTATGATGCAAACAGATTCATGGTCCCAAATCCAACTTAGAATCAGTATCGGATCTAGTAATTAATTCAAGCCATAAGTTTTACTTTCAATTTATTTGCTTTTGTACTATTTTCACCATGTGTGATATTGAATATTACTTTCTTATTCCAGAAATTTATGTTCATTATTGTTCAATTTTGTTGAACTTAATTGTCATGATATAACATAAAGGAGTAATTAACTTTGAAAATGAGTTTTGAGAGGACAAATATATATCATTTTGAAATACACTAAAACTTGAGAGTAAATGCAACAATTCAATGTTTCTTTTGGTGTTGTTCAATGTCAAATGGTAATTGAGGTATAAATGTTTTGTGTATTTTTTTTAAAATAGTCCTTAAGGGGTGTGATTTAAGAGCAGAGGTAGTGAGAGGTTTTACCTATTCCACTTAAGCTTGCGTCGGGTGGTTTAACTGTGAGATTTCCAATATTATGATATATAAAATAAACAACACCGAGAATTTACGGGGTTCGACTCTTAAAAATAATTTTTTTAATTAGTAATGCCGGTGAAAATTCATAATTATCTAAGATTTTGACCCTATACGGAACTAACAGCCGGTTTTTCGTTGGGAATGCAAATTTTATCTCTCACTTTGTGTCATCGCACACTTTTAACTGAAACCTTTGTTTGGTTCAAGATTCTTATGTCTCAACCAACTTTATCACACTTCTTGTGGGCTTCATAAGCCCAGGCTCCTATCAAAACACCATACTAACAATGTATGTATAAGACAAGCAATGAATTAATAGGATACAATATGAATAACAATAATAATAAACACAATATTGTATGAATTATCACATCATTCACACAAAATAGAATGGGCTCAAACACCAACTCCAATACTTTAATAGCAGTAACTGTAATTTATTTTACAATTTTGATGATAAATTTTTATCATAAACAATTGATTGTGTTAAAAAAAAAAAGTTAATTAATTTTTTATATAGTAGGAAATAAATTACTTGTGTAAGTAGAGTTTGGGAGGTAAAAGGTTGAATAGTTCATTCATCATTCAAAATTAAGTGTCAACCTTTTTAACTTAATTTTATTTACATATTTGACAATTTTTCAGTGTTAAGTTAAAAAAATAAACATACATAAATTAATGAATGACTGAAATTGAATCTTACTCAATGTTCAATTTAAAAAAACAAACAGGCCATTAGCTAGGTTGAGATGATATATTCATAGCCACGATGACGGCAAAATTTTAGCTCCGGTATATCATAAATGCGCGGAAATTTTCATTTTTTTCATCAAATAATTAGTTAAAGTTTAGTCAAATTCAAAGAATTTTGACATATTCAGTTTTACACTCGAAGTTTAAAGATTTTATTTAAATTTTTGTAGAACACTTTAAAAGATGTTGAAAATATGGAGTGAAAATATTGTGAAATTTTAATGGGCTTATATATATATATATATATAATGGAGTTTAGTCTCCATTAATCACTTTGAAGTGGAGATTAATGTCTCCATTAATATTTTGTTTAGTTTCTATGGTTTGATGAACATTTTGATGTGTTTTAGTTTATTTTGCAGATAAAATAATATCGGGTCTCAATGAAATCATTTAGGATGAAATATGGGTCAAATAAGGGCAATTATTGGACTTGATATATTAATTTTGGAGATTGGAAAGTTGAAAGGGCGTTTTGACGAAGTGCAGTTTTGAGAATTCCAGTTTTGCGCATCTGTCGTATTTTGGACATAACTTTTTACTCCGATATCGGATTGAGCTGATTCAAGTTCCAGATTAAATAAGACTCAAAGATCTACAACTTTGAAAGAGAAAATATTTTCGAATTCTGAAGAGTTCATGACCTAAATTGATGAACCATCCAAAAGTGTGTGATGTGTAATTATTAAAGTCATTATCAATCATTTTCAAAGCAAAATATAAATTAATAAATAATTAATAAAAATTATCAAATCAACACCAAACAAGATAAGCAATTAGTGGAGCAATTATGGATTTGGTGGAGTAATTAATGGAGAAATTAATAATGGATTTGGTGGAGAATTTGATGGATGATTTGATATAGGCAAAATTTTGCCTATAAATACCAAGCCATTTCATTTGTAAAATTCATACGTTCTTCTTTGAAATTCCTATTGAATAAATAAGAAGATTGTATCTTGTTTGTTTATTTACAGCTTCCAGTAATTAATTTCCGCTTTCGCACTTTCTTTTCTTTACTTTTCAGTTTTTTACTTTCCGCAATTTACTTTTACGCACAAACCTTTTCTTTCTTTACTTTTGCAGTTTTTATTTTTCAAGCAATGAGGAGGTAACTCCCATTTGTTGGGGTAAAAGGTAAAACTTTTATTATTGCTATCTAGATTAATCTCCCTTAAATATAAAATATAAACTATTTAAAATCTGACTTAATGAGGATACCGCTATATTGGCCGGTTGGAAATTAATTATAAATTGGTTTTAACCTGACTAAGTATGGATACCGCCTGGTTGGTCGGTTGGTAATTAATTATTAATTTGACTTAATCAGGATACCGCCTATATGGCTGGTTGGTAATTATCACGCAAAGTTAATATATTATATTAAGGGAGATATCTAAAATAGTAGTAATAAAAGTTGATCCTCTAACCCCAGCATTTTCTTTTATTGTACTTTTACTTTATTTAATTTCAGTAATTTACTTTTCAGCAATTTACTTTCAGTAATTTACTTTTATTTTTTTTACTTTTTACTTTTTACTTTTTTTTTACTTTTTTTTACTTTTCAGCAATTTACTTTTCAGTATTTAATTTTCAGAATTTACTTTATGTCTTTTATTTTATTTAAATTTTTACTACCCGTAAATATGTGTCGTAACTAAGCCAGTTATCTGGGGTTATGATGAAATCCAATATCACCGGTTTATAAGGGGTTAAATTATAGTTTGGGTAATATAAATGTTTATTTATTGAGTCTTAATCTTAATGCTTTTTATTAACTGGCCATTAATAAAATTGAACTGGTAAACTTAAAATGAACTAGACATAGGGATTTTAAGTTTAAGACCTTAGACTCAATAGCCCACGATCTTCCTTGAGGATAGATAACCCTTTAATAGATTTCCTTACAGGATAGGAATATACCTGTCGGGCGTGGGTAGCCATAATTGGAACTTAATCTTAATGAATCCAGGTAATTTGGTTGACATAGACATATGGTTCAATTAGGTTATACTGGATATTTGTAGTTGACCATCGGAAGAGGCTTTTACATAATTTAGTGTTCCAGGTTAATAAATCAATATTTTATCCAACTATAAGATAACCACTTCATCTTTAAAATGATATTGGAAGAAATCACAACCCTAGATAGTTTTTAATAGTGAACTTTCTTAAACCTACTTTCGAACAATTTTATTTACTTATTTTTAAATTTAGAATCGTCACATTTTCAAATCTATTAAACAACCTGTTAGATACTAGTAATCATTTGACCTCATAAAATAATAGCTTAGGTATTAAGTCCTCGTGGGATCGATACTTTTTATACTACTTGAACGATACGTGCGCTTGCGTTATACGCGTGTGTTTACGCCGGTCAGAGGGATGACAATTACACCTGGAAAAATTCGGATTCGTATTAATAAAAATGCGAATTGGGATTTAGATTTCTAAGACCTGTACGGTAGACATACACACGGTTACAGTTTCAAATCGTAATTGAACGGCAACCGAATCGTTGATCAAACGAACCTTTAACAAAACGGATCGCAAATCACAACCAAACCGAATGGGTCCGATTCGGTTACGGTTGGTGCATTTCCAACTGACGGTTGAACCAAATTTATAGTTCAACCGTAAAAAAAATCTATTCAATCGTAAAAAAAATCTAGTTGAACCGATTTTTTAAATAAAATTTTAAATTATTTATAACATTTTTAAAAAATGAGTAAAAATACGGTTCAATCGTAACCGAACCGTATAGTTACGGTTCAATCGTAACCGAACCATAGAGTTACGCTTCGGTTACGGTTAAGGTATACGATTTCGGCTCTGGCCGAACCGTAGATAATACGGTTCGATTACAGTTTCCAACCGTAATCGAACCGTGTGCATTCCTACTGTACGGATCATGTTTGAAATATATTTATATAAAAAAATTTAAAAATTAATCTCCATCAGTTATTTTATAATGAAGATTAATGTCTCCAATAATGCAGGACGACACTCAAACAATATTTGAAAATATAAACTTTTGCAAATCCACATCATAAACAATAAATTATTGATATTTCTTTTGTTCATATACTCGACTTGGCCAACATCCTTTGCATTCGCGGTCACCGTTTGATTATAATTTTTGTTTTATTTTATATCCCGTTGTTCTTACATTCTACATTATAATCATGCTGTTTTATATTGGAAGGTTTAGTGTTTCATTTTTCATTTAAACTAAAACCAAATGGGTATCTTTGTCAAATCAGTCCTTGATAGAAGAAGCAACTCGGTTATGTTTAGGCTTGATGTACCTTGAACGAGATCGGTCTTGGTTCTCATTGCTTCCTCTAACTTCTTGTGGTGGCTTTGGTGACAATTATTAGGCCGGATGTTTTGTTATATATCTTAAACATGCATAATTCATAAAAGAATAATACTCAACAACAAATATCATGTATGCATTACATAAATCAAAGGTCTTAGACAAACCTTAAATTAATTTGTGGATGAAGAAGAAAAGAATATCAAGTCGAGTAATTCTGTCCTTAAAAACTTATTAGCCCCTCCTCGGTGCACTACGGATATTGTGGCTAATGTTCTCCCAGGATTCTTGGTAACTTTTTGATTTATGGGCACTCCTTGAATCAAGAACACGAACTTGGATAAAATGGTGGAACTCTCTCAAATATGGAAGAACCTTAAACTTTCTAATATGCCTTAAGACTTATAATAGAATTAATGGAAAGAAACTTAAGTGTCTAAAAAGAGAACCCAATGCCTTTATTTATAGACATGGAAGGTTGCCTTTAAAAGGTACCCTTATGTCAAAGTGTATACCCCTTTAGGAGTCATGACTCTCCAAAAAAGTCTTTTAATCATAAGAGTTATGTTCTTTCTTTATAAAGGATCAATGCAGACACTTGAGAGAGTTTCCGTGAAATAAAGCTGCATCGAAATAGGTAGCTTTCACATTGAACATTTCCTAGTGAATGACAATCGAATTTACTTGGCGAATCAATGACCCATAGTCTTGAACTGTTCCACCGTTAGTGTAAACCAAGACAATTGCCAACACACAACTTTACTTCGACCATTTCCCGTTCTACGGTTGTGTTCATTTCTGCCATGAACATTGGTCCTGGATTCATCAAGTACTTTAGGGAATTCAGCCTTTAAAACTCCCATGGAAGCGGCCTCACTTCTGACTTGAAATAAGTGATCTTTTATAAAGAGGTAATATGTCTTTACCCCCATTAGGACTCTTCTCCTAATATAGTGATCATTAAAAGCCTTAGCTTATCCTAACATTGATAGACAGCACTCTGCGTCATTATCGGAATGGGAAAAAGTATAAAACTCTACAGTGCTTGTTTTGAATTGTACAAAGTTTCAGTTGTCCCTTTTGAACCTAGATCTTGGGATCTCCAGTCAGCTAGGTTGTGTTTCCACAGTGACAATTCTTAATTTATAGGCTTCAAGCCCATTCCCCTCGATGACTTCTCAGCTTGCTCTCTAGGTAAACCTTTAGTAAGTGGATCCGTTAGGTTTTCCTTTGATTTCACATAATCGATCGATATTATGCCACTTGAGAGCAGTTGTCGTATGATATTATGTCTGCGATGTATATGTCGAGACTTACCATTATACATTGTATTTTGGGCTCTCCCAATAGACGATTGACTATCACAATGTATGCTTATCGATGGCACCGATTTGGGCCAATTTGGAATATCCTCCAGGAAATTTCGAAGCCATTCCACTTCTTCCATTATTTTGTCTAATGCTATGAATTCTGATTCCATAGTAGACCGGACAATACATGTTTGCCTCGAGGATTTCCATGACACGGCTGCACCACCAAGTGTGAAAATAAATTCACTCGTAGATTTGGAATCCACTGTATCAGATATTCAGTTAGCATCGATGTATCCCTCTAGAACAACAGGATATCTCGTATAATGCAGACCATATTTTGAAGTTTCTCTTAGATAACTCAAAACTCTTACTATGACTTTCCAATGGTTATGTCCTGGATTGCTAGTATATCTGCTAAGCCTGTTTACAGCTTGAGCGATATCAGGTCATGTGCAATTTGTGAGATACATTAGACTTTCGATGATTCTCGAATATTCTAAATGTGATACGCTTGAGCCAATATTCTTTGATAAATGAAGAGTTATGTCTACAGAAGTTCTAGCCACATTTAAATCTCCTTTATTATATTTCTCAAGTATCTTCTCAACATAATGAGTCTGAGATAATATATATCCCTCTGATGTTTTAGAAATCATAATTCCTAATATCACATCAGCTACTCCTGAATCTTTCATATCAAATTTACAGGTCAATACTTTTTTGGTAGACTGAATCATCTCATGATTATACCAATTATTAGCATATCGTCTACGTAGATGTAGACAACAGAATCTGGGCGACGCTTTTCTAGGCTCGCGGCCTAGTTGGGAAGTATGAAATAACATGGAGTCGCCACCCGGTGTGAACCGGGACAAAGATTTAAGGCCGCACTCACCCCTCGCAAGGGTAGACCTTAAACCGTTGGGTTCGGAATGGTCCCTTACTTATGTCACTTGTGATGATATGATTTGTGCAATAAACTAACTGAATCTATTCAACATTCATGCTCAAGGGTACTCAGATCTAACATGCTTTCATCCAAATAACTCCACGCAATATAACACAACGAGCATATTGAACAATTAAACCAAAGTAAACAAATAACAAATTAAACATAAACATAAACATAAACTAAACAAAGCATCATGCATAAAGAATAAAGAAACGACATGCCTAAATAACATAATCATGTTTCGAACATTAAATAATAAACTAAATTAAATCATGCTTAAAATAATAAATAAACAGCCTATAAACTATAACATGCTCAAATACAAATTTTGGATGAGACGAGATATGTGTATCTTAAGCGGTACGTGGCGTTGTATCCCGAGTGCAGACCATACTACCGTCCATTCGGAATCGGCTATGGAATTTACGTCCGGGTTTCCATCCGATATACCACAAAAGGGAACACATATCCCGCTCATCCAACAATCACATCATGCCTCAAACGACTCTCATGATATATCAAAATAAATAAAACAAAAATAAAGAAGATAAGTAAAAAGGGTGCCCTCAGGTCTAACCTCTTTTGTTGTCTCAAGAAAGGGCGTTACACGTCCGTTGGAAGGGTAATTGATCCGATGCTTTTCCGGTTTGTCTACTCAACGTCTTTCATCGCTGTTTCGGGGTTCGGGTTGTTGTTTTCACTCCGTTTCGCTGCTGTTTAAGGGTATTTTCTGGTCACTGTTTTGGGTAGTTTCGGGGACTGTTTTGGGGGGCTAAATAGTGCAGTGAGGTGGGATTGCGGCTGTGTTTGTGTGGCTGTTTTAATGCGTAAATGGGCTGTTTGTTGATAGAGTTGCTATTGAATTGGAGAAGGTGCGTGGGGCTGTTCGTGCGTGGGCTTGATGAGGCTGTGTGGCAGGGCTGATATGTCCACGTGATTTGGCTTTGTGGCTAATGGCAGGTGGCGTCTTTGTGGTGAGTGAAGGTGAGGGTAAGGTGGCGTGGAGTTGTTGAGATTAGCGTGAGGCTAGGGGGCATTGATGCAGATTTATGCGTTAAGGATGGGCGTGAATCTGCTTGGGTGAAGCGATGAGCAGGGCGTGACTACGTGAGGGACGTGTGTGCAAGTGAGGCTATGTTGTGAGTTGAGAGAGAGACGTGTGGGCTGGTGAGAGAGTGTCAATAGGCTAGTGGTGAGTGATGGTGCGCTGTGTGTGATGAGTTGAGGGGCAGTTAACGTGAATTGGTGGCAGTTAGGCGTGAGCTGGGCGTGAAGGGGAGGCTGTGAAGGGAAATTTGTAGCGTGAGAATGAGCCAGCCAGCCAGGGTTTGAATTGTGTGGAGAAGGGTTATTTTATAGGCCAAGGGAGGGGGTTTACCTTATTTGGGTAGGAAAGAGAGATTGTGTAATTAATTAGGGATATCTTTTAATTTAGTATGTGATAAGGAAATCTTTTAATTTGGGGAAGTGATTTATGTATTCTTTTTAGTTAAGGATATGATTATTTAATTTAGGAAGGTGATTTAATTTAATTTAGGAATGTGTTTTATTTAAATTAGGAATTTAATTTAATTTCATTTAATAGGTGAATGTGATTTAATTTAATTTAAGTTTAATTTTAATTGGTTTTAATTATTTAATTTGTGAGATGTGTTTTAAATATTTTAATTATTTAATTTGTGAGATGTGTTTTAAATGGGTTTGGTGTGTTTTAAAACAGAGGTCCAAACAGCAACCCGAAGCCAAACAACGAGGTAAATCCAACAAAAATTCCATTTTCCAACTTTACCCTTCCAACGTCCGTTTCCCGCGACTTTCATGACTAAAGAGGTAGTTGCCTCCATACGAGACTCATCATTGGGCTGATATGCAAAAATGCAATGTCTACTGTCGCCTCCACTTTCATGGGACTTGTGCAGTATGTGACAATGACAATTCCTATCAAAGTACGTGCAATGCATTTTTACTTACCTGGCTCGCCAGCTGCTACATGGCTCGCCTGCTGTGTTGAGTTGATATGATGTTGAGGTGCTTCGACCACTGGTCCATTCCCGAACCGTTGATGTGCTGTGGTGTGATGAGGTCCATTCCCGAACCGTCACCGTGTTGTGGTCCATTCCCGAACCGATCTCCATTCCCGGAGTGTTGTTGTGATGTGATGAGGTCCATTCCCGAACCGTCACCGTGTTGTGGTCCATTCCTGAACCGATCTCCATTCCCGGAGTGTTGCTGTGATGTGATGAGGTCCATTCCCGAACCGTCACCGTGTTGTGGTCCATTCCCGAACCGATCTCCATTCCCGAGTGTTGTTGTGATGTGATGAGGTCCATTCCCGAACCGTCACCGTGTTGTGGTCCATTCCCGAACTGATCTCCATTCCCGGAGTGTTGCTATGATGTGATGAGGTCCATTCCCGAACCGTCACCGTGTTGTGGTCCATTCCCGAACCGATCTCCATTCCCGGAATGTTGCTGTGATGTGATGAGGTCCATTCCCGAACCGTCACCGTGTTGTGGTCCATTCCCGAACCGTTGATGTGATGTGGTCCATTCCCGAACCGATCTCCATTCCTGAAGTGCCATTCCCGGCGTGCTCATTCCCGAGCTGTCCATTCCCGGACTGTCCATTCTCGGACTATATCTCCATTCTCGGAGTGCCATTCCCGGCGTGCTCATTCCCGAGCTGTCCATTCCCGGACTAAAATCTCCATTCTTGGAGTGCCATTTCCGGCGTTCCATTCCCGGCGTGCTCATTCCCGAGCTGTCCATTCCCGGACTGTCCATTCCCGGACTAAAATCTCCATTCTTGGAGTGCCATTCCCGGCGTGCCATTCCCGGCGTGCTCATTCCCGAGCTGTCCATTCCTGGACTTTCCATTCTCGGACTATATCTCCATTCTCGGCGTGCCATTCCCGGCGTGCTCATTCCCGAGCTGTCCATTCCCGTACTGTCCATTCCCGGACTAAAATCTCCATTATCGGAGTGCCATTCTCGGCGGAACTGATCTGATGTGATGTGGGCCTCGCCCCCATAATGCCATACCCGACAGAAACTGATCTGATGCTATGTGGGCCTTCCCCCAGGAATGCCATACCCGGCAGAAACTGATCTGATGCTATGTGGGCCTCGCCCCCAGAATGCTATATCTGGCAGGGCTGATCTTATGTAATGTGGGCCTCGCCCTCAGAATGCCATACCCGGCAATACTGATACTGATGCTAATACGGGCCTCGCCCCAAACTGATGCTTATGTGGGCCTCGCCCTAAACTGATGCTGATGTAGGCCTCGACCCTGAGATTCATTCCAAATTCTGACGACATGGGCCTCGGCCCTGGGATTCATTCCAAATTCTGAAGACGTGGGCCTCGGCCCTGGGATTCATTCCAAATTCTAAAGACGTGGGCCTCGGCCCTGGGATTCATTCCAAAATCTGACGATGTGGGCCTCAGCCCTGGGATTCATTCCAAAATCTGACGATGTGGGCCTCAGCCCTGGGATTCATTCCAAAATTCTGATGATGTGGGCCTCAGCCTTGAGTTGATACTGATGTGGGCTTCGTCCCAAAACTGAAACTGATGTGGGCCTTGCCCCAAAACTGATACTGACGTGGGCCTCGCCCCAAACTGATGTGGGCCTCACCCCAAACGGATATTGATGTGGGCCTCAACCCCGGGACTCATCCCCAAACGAATACTGATATGGGCCTTGCCCTCATGTTGACTCTAATGTGGGCCTCGCCCCATGCTGATACTGATACGGGCCTCGCCCCAAACGGATACTGATGTGGGCCTCGCCCCCATGATGATACTGATATGGGCCTCAGCCCTGAGACTCATCCCCAAAACTACTACTCGTATGTTGCTGATTCTGGTTGGCTTGTCTTTGCCGCTTTCTCTTTTTCTTCTTTGAAACCTGTGAAAAACAAAACAAACACAAAAAAGAATGCAAAATATGTTACGTGTATGCATGCATGCATGAATGATTTTCCTATCCCGCTGGGTTAGGTTTTCCGCCAGTTCTCAAGTGATTGCTCGGCCTTCTCTCTAGTCTCATGACCCAATATCTTGTTATGTCCCTGATTCACGATGTAGTAGACTGGTCGCCCCCAGTCTTGATTTAGCTTTCTGCTCTCTGCTGTTTTGTACTTGATCAAGATGAACCACATGGTGGGGCCTTCCATATCATCATGCTATATCACATTCTATGAAATAGTCCCAATAGTTATACATATAATTGTCCTCAAAGAATGCTCAGTAATGAAACTAGAGAACCTTCAAAACACTCAATGCAACTCAAATCCAAGTCTTTGAATAAATGATCTATGCCAGACTCAAAGTGTGTGTGTGCAAAGGTTCCTTCGCAGATTCATCCCCAGGTAAGCTAAACTCAATGATTTCGTCAATAATCGGGATCGATGGGTCAAACCAACCTAGATGTCTCAATTATGCCTGCAATTGCTTTTTTTGTGCTCAATGTGGTATGGTTTTCTTTCTCTTTTATCTCTTTTTTTTTCTTTTCATTTTGAACTTCTTTTTTCTCTTTTTTTCTTTTTTTTTTCTTTTTTTTTTCAACACACCTACCCTTTAAGGTAGCATTTCTCTCCTCATGGTGGTCCTAATACTCACCCATGGGTAGCTTCACGCTTATCGGTTATAGGTGGTGCAATCCTTTTCTTTAGAGACTTTTCATTCATTTTCAACCATACCACACATCATAACATAAGCAAATCAAGATAGACGTCTAAGCAAACGGTCATTCACTGACCTACAATTTCTTCAACTATTCACCTTGCCAACTACTCAGGTTTTCACCACTAAGAACCTATAGTGAGGTGCTTACGAGTATAACATAGATCAATCACTCAAAGTATCAGATAAAAGCACATCAAGGGTTTATCGTTTCTAAGATTTCATCCTAAGCAAACGATTTCATCATTGGACTTATGTCTAACTATTGAGGACTAAAAACAACAATTTCTTTTTCTCTTTTTTTTTTCTTTTTTTTTTTTTTCTTTTTTTTTTTTTTCTTTTCCTCTTTTTCTTCTTTTTTTTTTTTTTCTTTCTTTTTTTCTTTTTTCCTTTTTTTTGGGCCCACCATGGTCTTTCTCTCATTGCCGTAAGGTTTTCTATTTCTCAATTTCCTTTTCCCCGATATCCATGTTTTCTAAACTCTTCTTGACAAGCCCCTCTTTTCTAACCCAACAGATATCTATGATGGCTTTTAAGACACGAGGGTTAACATGATGCATGTATGCATGAGATGCATGAGATACACGTGATGTATAAGATATAACAAGCATGTGGTTATCAAAAGCATAGATGGGTGGCTCCTATAGGTCCTATAACTATGGTTCATATGTGGGTTTTCGGGAGTGCGGACAAAGGCTCTCACTGACGAAAGTTTGCCCACAACTAGGTCTCCCCACTCAAGGGTTCAAGCGACCAAGCGAGCGCACCTTTTTTTATACCTTACGGTACGTGCCAACGAGTTACGGTGTGTGACTAACTGTCGAATGAATTTCCCATTGTAGATTCCCAGAGGGAGGGTGGAGCGAGGCTCTCTTAAGTACCCAAGCCCCTTAGGCTCTTATCGCTTGGTGTCAGGAATAAACAACAAGTCCTCCAAACTAGTCTGTCACAACGAGCTACAAGTGATGATTTATCTAGGTGCCTTCACAGCTTTTCCCCGAAGGGTAGTGAGTGAGGGAAGACACCCAACCATCACCTAGCTTCAACAAAGCCTTTGATTAACCCCCTCAACCCACTATAGAAACGGTCAACTAATGCACAAATTATACACATCACAAGACATGATTTCGAGGCCAATTCTCTAAAATATCCCCAGTGGAGTCGCCAAACTGTAGACAACAGAACCTGGGCGACGCTGTTCTAGGCTCGCGGCCTAGTTGGGAAGTATGAAATAACATGGAGTCGCCACCCGGTGTGAACCGGGACAAAGATTTAAGGCCGCACTCACCCCTCGCAAGGGAAGACCTTAAACCGTTGGGTTCGGAATGATCCCTTACTTATGTCACTTGTGATGATATGATTTGTGCAATAAACTAACCGAATCTATTCAACATTCATGCTCAAGGGTACTCAGATCTAACATGCTTTCATCCAAATAACTCCACGCAATATAACACAACGAGCATATTGAACAATTAAACCAAAGTAAACAAATAACAAATTAAACATAAACATAAACTAAACAAAGCATCATGCATAAAGAATAAAGAAACGACATGCCTAAATAACATAATCATGTTTCGAACATTAAATAATAAACTAAATTAAATCATGCTTAAAATAATAAATAAACAGCCTATAAACTATAACATGCTCAAATACAAATTTTGGATGAGACGAGATATGTGTATCTTAAGCGGTACGTGGCGTTGTATCCCGAGTGCAGACCATACTACCGTCCATTCGGAATCGGCTATGGAATTTACGTCCGGGTTTCCATCCGATATACCACAAAAGGGAACACATATCCCGCTCATCCAACAATCACATCATGCCTCAAACGACTCTCATGCAATTATATATCAAAATAAATAAAACAAAAATAAAGAAGATAAGTAAAAAGGGTGCCCTCAGGTCTAACCTCTTTTGTTGTCTCAAGAAAGGGCGTTACACGTCCGTTGGAAGGGTAATTGATCCGATGCTTTTCCGGTTTGTCTACTCAACGTCTTTCCTCGCTGTTTCGGGGTTCGGGTTGTTGTTTTCACTCCGTTTCGCTGCTGTTTAAGGGTATTTTCTGGTCACTGTTTTGGGTAGTTTCGGGGACTGTTTTGGGGGGCTAAATAGTGCAGTGATGTGGGATTGCGGCTGTGTTTGTGTGGCTGTTTTAATGCGTAAATGGGCTGTTTGTTGATAGGGTTGCTATTGAATTGGAGAAGGTGCGTGGGGCTGTTCGTGCGTGGGCTTGATGAGGCTGTGTGGCAGGGCTGATATGTCCACGTGATTTGGCTTTGTGGCTAATGGCAGGTGGCATCTTTGTGGTGAGTGAAGGTGAGGGTAAGGTGGCGTGGAGTTGTTGAGATTAGCGTGAGGCTAGGGGGCATTGATGCATATTTATGCGTGAAGGATGGGCGTGAATCTGCTTGGGTGAAGCGATGAGCAGGGCGTGACTACGTGAGGGACGTGTGTGCAAGTGAGGCTATGTTGTGAGTTGAGAGAGGGACGTGTGGGCTGGTGAGAGAGTGTCAATAGGCTAATGGTGAGTGATGGTGCGCTGTGTGTGATGAGTTGAGGGGCAGTTAACGTGAATTGGTGGCAGTTAGGCGTGAGCTGGGCGTGAAGGGGAGGCTGTGAAGGGAAATTTGTAGCGTGAGAATGAGCCAGCCAGCCAGGGTTTGAATTGTGTGGAGAAGGGTTATTTTTATAGGCCAAGGGAGGGGGTTTACCTTATTTGGGTAGGAAAGAGAGATTGTGTAATTAATTAGGGATATCTTTTAATTTAGTATGTGATAAGGAAATCTTTTAATTTGGGGAAGTGATTTATGTATTCTTTTTAGTTAAGGATATGATTTATTTAATTTAGGAAGGTGATTTAATTTAATTTAGGAATGTGTTTTATTTAAATTAGGAATTTAATTTAATTTAATTTAATAGGTGAATGTGATTTAATTTAATTTAAGTTTAATTTTAATTGGTTTTAATTATTTAATTTGTGAGATGTGTTTTAAATATTTTAATTATTTAATTTGTGAGATGTGTTTTAAATGGGTTTGGTGTGTTTTAAAACAGAGGTCCAACAAGCAACCCGAAGCCAAACAACGAGGTTAAATCCAACAAAAATTCCATTTTCCAACTTTACCCTTCCAACGTCCGTTTCCCGCGACTTTCATGACTAAAGAGGTAGTTGCCTCCATACGAGACTCATCATTGGGCTGATATGCAAAAATGCAATGTCTACAGTAGAGACACACAATGACATAACCTTTGTGAGTTGATCTGGTGTACACACACTTATCACACTCATTGATTTTGAAATCACTTGACAATATCTCTTTATCAAATTTTTCATGCCATTGCTTAGGTACTTATTTTAATCCGTATAAGGATTTTACAAGTTTGCACAACTTCTGTTCTTATCCAGGAACATTGAAACCTTCTGGTTGTTCCATGTAAATCTCTTCATCTAGTTCACCATTAAAAAATGTCGTCTTTACATCCATTCGATGTATTTCAAGACCAAATATTGCTGCTATGGCTATGAGCATTCTTATTGACGTGATCCTAGTCACTGGTGAATATGTGTCAATGTAATCAAAGCCTTCATTTTATCTATAACCTTTTATGACAAGTCTTGCCTTGTACTTATCTATTGATTCATCCGGTTTCATCTTCCGTTTGAATATCCATTTGTAGCCCAGTGGCTTACAACCTGGAGGAAGATCAACCAAATCCCAAGTATGGTTTTTTAGGATGAAATCAATCTCACTATTGATAGCCTCTTTCCACAAAGGTGCCTCCGACCAAGACAATGCTTTTTTTATAACTTTGAGGCTCATTTTCTAACAAGTATGTCAGAAAATCGGGACCAAATGACTTAGACGTTCTAGCTCTTTTGCTACGTCTAGGTTTAATTGTCTCAACATTTTCACGTTGATCTAACTATTGGTCAACCTGATCACTGTCTTTGATAATATCAATAGTTCTTTTGAGAGACTCTGTTCTTTGTCATTCCTTACAAGGAAATGTCTCTTAAAAAAATGTCGCATTCTTAAACTCAATTATCACATTTGGATTTAAGTCAGGAATTTCAGACTTATGTACCAAGAATCGATACGCACTACTGTTGCGAGCATATCCAATGAATATACAATCAATAGTTTTGGGTCTTATTCTAACCTTTTTAGGTTTAAGAACAATTACTTTGGCAAGACACCCCCACACTTTCAGATATTTGTAGGAAGGTATGTGACCTTTCCACAATTTATATGGTGTCTTGTCCAATCTTCTGTGAGGTAGCTTGTTCAGAACGTAATTAGAGGAAAGCAAGGCTTCCCCCCACAAGTTCTGGGGTAAACCATAGCTTGTCAACATGACCTTCATCATTTCCTTCAACGTTCAGTTTTTTCGCTCAGCAATCCCGATTTGTTGAGGCAAATAAGGAGCAATAGTTTCGTGAATAATTCCATGATTGGAACACATATTCACCACCTCTATCACTCATAATCCTTTGATTTTCTTGCCAAGTTGATTTTCAACTTCGTTCTTATAGTGTATAAAGCTCTTAATAGCTTCATCTTTGCTCCTCAGCAAATACACATTACATAGTCTTGTGTTATCATCGATAAAAGTGACAAAGTACTTTTTACCGCCTCTTGTTTGCACAATATTCATATCACACACCTCGGAGTGTATAAGTTCCAAAGGTTCAGAACTTAGTTCTATGGAATGAAATAATGCTATATGCATTTTTGCTTCAACACATGCCTCACATTTATGTTGGTTATCAATTGTAAATTTAGATATAAGGTCCATGTTAATTAATTTACGCATTGTATCATAATTAACATGTCATAACCTCTCATGCCATACATTTTGTGACTCAATAATATAAGCGGAAGTTGTAGCTTTATTATCAGCACTGTGTCGATTGACAGTCATTACATTGAACTTGAAATGGCCCTCAGTGAGGTATCATTTTCCTACATAAACATCATTCTTGGTCAATACAAACTTGTCAGAAATAAATACAAGTTTAAAATCATTCTTGCTAAGGAGAGAGCCCGATACCAAGTTCTTCCGAATATCAGGAACATGCAGAACATTATTCAATGTAAGCTAATTTCCGGATGTCATTTTTAGAACCAATGTGCCTTGTCCAACCACTCCATAGGTAGACGAGTTTCCCATTGTCAGATGATCGCCACCATCGACCTTCTAATACGAGGAAAACATCTTACTAACGGTACATATATGACGAGTAGCTCCAGTGTCTACCCACCATTCTCTCGGATTCCCAACCAAGTTGGCTTCTGTTACAACTGTTGAGAGGTTCATCTCTGAGATCTCATCAGTTAGCTGCTCATCTTTAGTGACATGAGCCTCATTTTTCTTTTTCTTGCCTTTATCCTGAGACTTCTTATTTCTGCAGCCCTTTGCCATATGACCGTTTTTTCCACAGTTGTGGCACTTCCCATTGAACTTCTTATTTGCTTGGGAAGAATCAGCTTCACTGCTCTTTCTCTTTTTGCTACCATTTCCACCCTCGACGATGTTGGCCTTAGACTTCATAGTTTTGCAGCTGGCCTTCTCAGACTCCATAGTCTTGTAGCTGGCCTTCTTAGACTTTTTGTTGTCCTTTTCGATTCCCAATCGAACTCCAAGGTCTTCAAGACTCATCTGCTTCTTTTTTTGTTTCAGATAGCTCCTAAAGTCCTTCCATGATGGAGGTAATTTTTCAATGATTGTGGCTACTTGAAATGTCTCGCATAGTTTCATTCCCTCATTAAATATTTCATGAATGATCAAATGTAGTTCACCCAACTGAGACATTACCGTCTTTGAATCTATCATTTTGTAGTCCAAGAACCTACCCACAACAAACTTTTTTTGTCCGGCATCATCTGTTTTGTACTTCTTCTCGAGAGATTCTCATAGAATCTTTGCAGAAGCCATGCCTTGATATACATTATATAGGGTATTGTCAAGCCCTCCCAAGTGGTAGTTCTTGCACAAGAAGTCGCCTGACAACCATGTCTCATCTCGCAGTTGTTTGGCTATTTCAGTTTCTCCTTCCACAGGGCCAGAAGGATCTTTGAGATACTTAGCCAACTGCAGTGTTGTCAGGCAGAACAACATTTTGCTCTGTCTCTGTTTGAAATTTGCTCCACCAAATTTATCTGGTTTCTCGCCATGAGCGACTGGTACTGTGATATTTCCACTAGCCATGTGTAACTGGAAAATCCAACAGTAATCAATAAGTCTACAAAAAAACAAATCACACAAAGATCAACCATATGATCTTGTTTAAGTGATACATTAAGGATCCACTTGTTGTTATATTGGACAGTATTACCAAATAACACAAGTCCTTGAATTTATGACTAAAGTTTCTTATGATAAGTGAATAAAGAAAAATTCCCATAGGACGAGGGGGTCCGATGTAACCACTTAAATCCCTGTCCACTTAGGGTCTTATCGTCTTTTTGACAGAATTCCCTTAATTACTTTCTCAATAGAAAATCTTAGGTATTCAATCTTAGTGTTACACTTTAATTTACAAGTATAATAATATTACAAATATAAATATAAAATTCAATCAAGCTTGGATTGAATTACTTGTATATAACTTACACTTTTAATTCTCAACCAAGTATGCGACATATAATTAACAAATAACTTTCAACTTTATCACAATAAAAATAGGTATATACTTGTGATAATTGAATATCCTAATATTAACTTAAATCTATACTACCAAGTTTATAAAATTCAGTATGTGATTTTACTAAGTTAATATAATTACATATATTCTATAATGTTAATGGCTTATTCTATAACATGTATATTATATTATTATATAGATAAATCTAAGTCTATATTATTAGTAATGGAAGCAAAAAACGCAAACTACAAAATTATTCATTTAATGCATGTATTGACAACAATTTTTCTTTTCTTTTAAATACATGCATAGTCACGTCAATTTCAATTTTTTTCAACAAATATTAATTTTTTTCATCAGATTGCATCCCATGTGAAGAGCCATGACTATTCACCAAACCCACTTGCATGGCTATTTTCCTAAGTTAATTACACATATCAAATTACAAGAGTCATGTGTGCTCCATGTTATTGTAATTAAATAATAAAAAATATTCTGCAGTAATAATTTTTTTTTTATTAAGATTATTATTATATAATTTCATTTGTGGGTGGTTGAAAAATTAACTTCCATAAAATCTAAAAGGACACAATTTTTCTCACACCCTTTGATTTAACAAAACATGCAATATACACACATGACTTTATTTCATCACACTAAATACGAAACTTAAAAAATTACAGCAATAAATTCAACCAAAGCATGCATGCAATTCCAGATTGCAGATTTCATCAATTTTGTTTTCATTTCTGACACATGCCTCCAATTTCATGCGTGAATCATACAAATTTTTTTTTCCCCACCATTTGTTCATTATATTCTCAAAATTAATGTTCTGAGAATTTGAAAAAAGGATGTTCTTAGATAAACAAACGGAGCAGTGCACAATTCACATCCACGCCACTTTTGCATGTTTGGACAGATTTTGCAACACAAAAATACTACTAATAAGTTCTTAAGATTGTTTGGCAGGATGTGTTGTTATATATCTTAAACATGCATAATTCATAAAAGAACAATACTCAACAACAAATATCATGTATGCATTACCTAAATCAAAGGTCTTAGACAAACCTTAAATTAATTTATGGATGAAGAAGAAAAGAATACCAAGTCGAGTAATTATCTATCCTTAAGAAATTATTAGCCTCACATCGGTGCACTACGGATATTGTGGCTAATGTTCTCCCAGAATTCTTGGTAACTTCTTGATTTAGGGCCACTCCTTGAATCAAGAACACGAACTTGGACAAAATGGTGGAACTCTCTCAAATATGAAAGAACCTTAAACTTTCTAATATGCCTTAAGACTTATAATAGAATTAATGGAAAGAAACTTAATTGTCTAAAAAGAGAACCCAATGCCTTTATTTATAGACATGGAGGGTTGCCTTCAAAAGGTACCCTTATGTCAAAGTGTATACCCCTTTATGAGTCATGACTCTCCAAAAAAGTCTTTTAATCCTAAGAGTTATGTTCTTTATATATACACACACATTTTCATATTTAGAAAATTTACAAAAACAATCAATGTAATCATTCAAGGAAATGAATTTCGGATTAAACAATTCGAGATCTCGAGATTTGAAACGAAAAATAATTTTGAATCCTATATCAAATGATATAAAATTTCAAATCTAATCAAAATTTGAGAATTTATGTAATCTCTAATGACATATCGTAATTATAAATAATACAACACATTTTCATATTTAGAAAATTTACTACAACAATCAATGTAATCATTCAAGGAAATGAATTTCAGATTAAACAATTCGAGATCTCGAGATTTGAAACGAAAAATAATTTTGAATCCTATATCAAATGATATAAAATTTCAAATCTAATCAAAATTTGAGAATTTATGTAATCTCTAATGACATATCATAATTATAAATAATACAAGATTTCAAATCTAATCAAAATTTGAGAATTTATATCATCCTTAATGACAGATAATAATTCTAATGCATGCATGATGCCTCGTACACGTCTAATACGATTTACTGTTAGGAGTTAAGGATAATTTTGATTGATTAACACCTAATGTGGATTAATTTTGCATGTAACTTTCTTCTACGACATCTTTTCCTGTTGAACGTTTGAAAGGTCATCAACAATTTTAATAAAATTATATTAAAATTCTTTTGATATTTTAAAACCCAAATTCTTTTGCCTTGAATTTTTTGTGCAGTTTGGTAATTTTTTCCTTTTGATATACAGATAAACCTTGAAATTTAGTCTTTTGAAGAGGATAAAATTTTTAGGATATTTCTTTATTTTCTTTGTACGATTTTTTTTTGGTTTAAATGTCAATAATCGTTAAAAAGAATTATAAAGAGAAGTATTTTTTAACTCGGTATTGGACCAGTTCATGTCGAAATCTTTTGGGTTGGGTTAGTTGAAGAGATATCCAAACCCAGCTAATAGTTTATTATGAAGTTACTTATGAGAGTACTCTTAATATATAGGCTACCCATTTTTATTTACAATTTTTTTGTTGGGAAACAAGTCATGCACAGTGTCACGGTCCTAGTTTCAAGCTAGGACGTGCAGTCACTTTACAAAGGAGCTCTTGTTTTGGGACATCAGTTTAAGGTCGTTAAGGGTTATATGTACCCTTCATGTACCATTGTACTGGTGAGTTTCCATCCGTGAAGCCTTATTCGGAAGTTTGCCTGGAGAATTAGAAACATACTCGCTTGCCGCTAGCGTAGTATTGTGGAGTTGTGAAGGAGCTTATGTTCCGGAGTGCCGGATCGAGCTCACTCTAGGTCCTAAGTATCTCTTATGGGCCTATGTACTGGGAATTTTTCGCCCGTGGGGTCCCGTTCTGAAGTTTGGCGGGAGATTTTGAGATACGCTAGCTTGCCACTAGTCGTTAGCCTAATTTGGTGCATTGTGAAGGAGCTACCGACCCGGGGTGTCGAATCGAGTGGGACCAAGTTCCAAAGTGAATCTTATGGTCACTTGTACTGGGAAAATCTCAGCCCCAAAGTTGGATTTCGAGATTTACCGGGAGATTTTGGCAGTGTGTCCACTTTTGGTCTTTTTTCCGCTAAAGTGGGGGTGTTGCGGAAAACCATCAAGATGAGTTCATTTGGGGACGAGATTTTAACCCAAAAACACTTATATTGTGGCTTATTAAATGCCCGGAAGAGTTCCCGAAAAATCCTCTTACAATGAATTTTAGAGGGGGTGTGACAACTCAAGCTTCAGGTGTGTATACTGGTGAAACTTGTGCAATGTCTCTAAAACCTCTTTAGAGAGGAAGCTTAGGTGAACCTTGAGTGTGGCCAAGGGGGATTCGGTGGTCTTGGGGCTTTAGTCGTGAACCCTCTCGCCCTTAGACAACGTTGGGACAATGATGTATTGTCGAGATTGAGTTGGCGGGAAAATGCCATATTTTATATCCGGTTGTACTATTCGAGTACCCGGTCCCGGTGTTGTACGGGCCCACAAGTGTATGCATTGAGATAGCTTGTGAGCTTTCCTAATTCATTATATTATGGGTCTGAAACCTCCCAAAAATGAGAATTTGGGTGTAGAGGCTGGAGATAGGCTGACTTACACGGGACATGTTCCTTAGTAAGTGCCGCACGAGCCCTTTTTCCGTTAAGGAAAAAGTTGGCTCGTGACAGTTGGTATCAGAGCCTTAGGTTGGGCACGTGGAATGTCTACGGATGTGGGTAGACATTGTTGAGACGATGTGAACATCGTAAGGCTAGTGTGAAGCCTCGGTAGAGAAATGGCTCGAAAGGAAGCCGCGAGAGTGTGCGATGGAATGTGCGGGGAAGTGTAAATCCCCAATTGAGATGGATTGATGTGAGAGCACTTGAGAAGTGCTAGTTTCATATGAGGTTGGCTCGAGTGTAGCCAAAATGTTCGGGTAAGACCCGTAATAGATGTGAAACTTGTATATAAGTGACAAGTAAGTGGTTTATACACGTCGTGAGGTGTGAGACATATTTGGGATGTATAAGAAACATCACGAGGGTGCCGATGTGATTTTAGCACGAGTATATGTGTTCATGAAGACCCGATGTAGGGTTGATTGAAGACCCGATGAAGACCCGAGTATATGTGTTCATTGATTGATGTTACAATCCTAACCCTCAATTTATGCCATCGTCGAGGACGGCGATAAATGAAGTAGGGGAGGATGTCACGGTCCTAGTTTCAAGCTAGGACGTGCAGTCACTTTACAAAGGAGCTCTTGTTTTGGGACATCAGTTTAAGGTCGTTAAGAGTTATATGTACCCTTCATGTACCCTTGTACTGGTGAGTTTCCATCCGTGAAGCCTTATTCGGAAGTTTGCCTGGAGAATTAGAAACATACTACTCGCTTGCCGCTAGCGTAGTATTGTGGAGTTGTGAAGGAGCTTATGTTCCGGAGTGCCGGATCGAGCTCACTCTAGGTCCTAAGTATCTCTTATGGGCCTATGTACTGGGAATTTTTCACCGTGGGGTCCGTTCTGAAGTTTGGCGGGAGATTTTGAGATACGCTAGCTTGCCACTAGTCGTTAGCCTAATTTGATGCATTGTGAAGGAGCTAACGACCCGGGGTGTCGAATCGAGTGGGACCAAGTTCCAAAGTGAATCTTATGGTCACTTGTACTGGGAAAATATCAGCCCCAGAGTTGGATTTCGAGATTTGCCAGGAGATTTTGGTAGTGTCTCTACTTTTGGTCTAGTCCGCTAAAGTGGGGGTGTTTGGGGAAACCATCAAGATGAGTTCATTTGGGGACGAGATTTTAACCCAAAAACACTTATATTGTAGCTTATTGAATGCCAGGAAGAGTTCCCGAAAAATCCTCTTACAATGGATTTTAGAAGGGGGGGTGTGACAACTCAAGCGCCAGATGTGTTATACTGGTGAAACTTGTGCAATGTCTCTAAAACCTCTTTAGGGGGAAGCCTAGGTGAACCTTGAGTGTGGACAAGGGGGCTTCGGTGGTCTTGGGGCTTTATCCGTGAACCCTCTCGCCCTTAGACAACGTTGGGACAATGATGTATTGTTGAGATTGAGTTGGAGGGAAAATGTCATATTTTATATTCGGTTGTACTATTCGAGTGCCGGGTCCCGGTGTTATGCGGGGCCGCAAGTGTATGCATTGAGATAGCTTGTGAGCTTTCGTAATTCATTATATTATGGGTCTGAAACCTCCCAAAAATGAGAATTTGGGTGTAGAGGCTGGAGATAGGCTGACTTACACTGGACGTGTTCCTTAGTAAGTGCCGCACGAGCCCTTTTTCCGTTAAGGAAAATGTTGGCCCGTGACAGTTGGTATAAGAGCCTTAGGTTGGGCACGTGGAATGTCTACGGATGTGGGTAGACATTGTTGAGACGATGTGAACATCGTAAGGCTAGTGTGAAGCCTCGGTAGAGAAATGGCTCGAGAGGAAGCCGCGAGAGTGTGCGATGGTATGTGCGGGGAAATGTAAATCCCCAATTGAGATGGATTGATGTGAGAGCACTTGAAAAGTGCTAGTTTCATATGAGGTTGGCTCGAGTGTAGCCAAAATGTTCGGGTAAGACCCGTAATAGATGTGAAACTTGTATATAAGTGACAAGTAAGTGGTTTATACATCGTGAGGGTGTGGGACATATTTGGGATGTATAAGAAACGTCACGAGAGTGCCGATGTGATTTTGGCACGAGCATATGTGTTCATGAAGACCCGATGTAGGGTTGATTAAAGTTGTGTGGGGTTCAAAGGGGCGTGAAACCCTTTTCCCATGGCAGTTGAGTGCCGGAACGTGATAGAGAGTCGAGATGGGTACTCCTCTCGTGTGAGGCAATTTCAGGAACCGAGGGTGAACCTGATGGTTCGTGTGAGTAATTTGGAAATGCTTTATCGAGTAAAGCCTTCATAAGGCTATGAGCAACGAGTTGTTTGGATTCATTTGATTGGGATTGCCATTAACTTAAGGCTACGAGCAATGAGTTGTTTGGATTCCCGTGAGGGGGAAGGCCATCAACTTGAGGACATGAGTAACGAGTTGTGTGGGATCCCTAATGTGGGAAAGCCAACAAAAGTGTGATGGCTTAAGATAGGCCAAAGTAAAAGTGAGGGAGTGAGCCTGAAATGAGTCAGGTATACCCCAAAGGCCGCTTGTGGAATATTATCACCATTGTGTTGGTTATGTAACGATCACGTGGAAGACAAAGGCCGGAATATTTTTGGCAATGTAATATGCATGTAAAGGCAGAGTGCCTTTTGAGTTGGAAGTGCAATGAGTTGCACAAGGGTTGCATGTGAGTTGCAATTGTGGAGAGATGTGGGTGTTATCTCGGAAGAGACGAGATGCATGCGTTTTGGAGAATGCCTGTGGCATAATACGACTACGAGTAGCCTAAATGAGTGGGCGTGTACGAGTTACACGAGTAATGGGCCAAATGCGTGATTTTGGCTTTGGAGTGAATTTGAGAATGACGATTACTTCAAGGAAGTGATCTAGTGTCGAATAAAGTTTCGTGAAATGGCCTTGTGAGTCAGCGTAGAATTGGCTAGGGTGCCAAAAGAGGGGGTGGGAAACACCTTGGGAGTATAACGAGTTGGCTTGGTGCCTAAGGAGTAATAAAGTGAGGTGACCAAGAGTGGTCGCGGAATGGATTATAACACGGGATGTAAATAATTATATCTGCGACAGTTGATTATCGAGACAATTGAGAAGCTCATGACAGAGCAAGTGACCCAGAGTTGAGTGTGAGAATGAGATAGTTGCTAGTGAGATGAGAGCAACTACGTGTGTACAAGAGGGGACTAATGGGAAATTAGCTCCACCATAGGCTAATTGTTGATCGAGTGTGTGTTCATCTTCGGGAGACCCGATGTGCTACTTCAAGCGCCTTGATGAACAGGTAGGCAGAGAGCCAGGGTGAAGAGAACAACTGATCTATTCATAATCAAAATGAACAAAACCCCTTTGTTTTTATCAAAACCCATTCACATTTACGTGTATGGCGCTTTTTGTAAGAAGTTACTGAATCAAAAAAAAATGAAAACTCGCACACAAGAGCGTGTAGAAAGTAGTGGCCGAAATCAGAAACACTCATGTACGAGAGTTTGTATGTAGTTGTGACTGAGACCGGACATGAAAACTAATACACAATCATGTATGTGGAGTTGCTCCACATGTCACGATGGGGATTCCAAGAAGATGTGAGCAGTGTGTGAAGTTGATAATCTTAACATGTACGGGAATCAAAGGGTTCCAAACATGTACGAAGATAATATCAAACCCATATTGTGGTAAGTTACAGAAGTTGGAGATTTCGACAAAAAGTGTAAGCTTGTGCCAAGTGCCGAAGTTGAGCCATTATATCAGAAACCAAGACTTATGTACGAAAGCGTATATGATGTTGTTGTGTTTAGATATTTTGTGCCCAATTCGATATAGAGTTGGATAATGTGGCTAACATAGTCATGTGATTCCATTCATTGACATATGAATGTGGTTTCAATGTCTTCATTGTGTGCCCTATCTATAAGTATCGAAAGAGATTCGTGACAGATACCCTCAAGTTATGCCATCGTCGAGGACGACATTGAATGAAGTGGGGGAGGATGTTACAATCCTAACCCTCAATTTATGCCATCGTCAAGGACGACGATAAATGAAGTAGGGGAGGATGTCACGGTCCTAGTTTCAAGCTAGGACGTGCAGTCACTTTACAAAGGAGCTCTTGTTTTGGGACATCAGTTTAAGATCGTTAAGGGTTATATGTACCCTTCATGTACCATTGTACTGGTGAGTTTCCATCCGTGAAGCCTTATTCGGAAGTTTGCTTGGAGAATTAGAAACACACTCGCTTGCCGCTAGCCGCTAGCGTAGTATTGTGGAGTTGTGAAGGAGCTTATGTTCCGGAGTGCCGGATCGAGCTCACTCTAGGTCCTAAGTATCTCTTATGGGCCTATGTACTGGGAATTTTTCGCCCGTGGGGTCCCGTTCTGAACTTTGGTGGGAGATTTTGAGATACGCTAGCTTGCCACTAGTCGTTAGCCTAATTTGGTGCATTGTGAAGGAGCTAACGACCCGGTGGTCGAATCGAGTGGGACCAAGTTCCAAAGTGAATCTTATGGTCACTTGTACTGGGAAAATCTCAGCCCCAGAGTTGGATTTCGAGATTTTCCGGGAGATTTTGGCAGTGTGTCCACTTTTGGGTCTTTTCCGCTAAAGTGGGGGTGTTGCGGAAAACCATCAAGATGAGTTCATTTGGGGACGAGATTTTAACCCAAAAACACTTATATTGTGGCTTATTGAATGCTCGGAAGAGTTCTCGAAAAATCCTCTTACAATGGATTTTAGAGGGGGGTGTGACAACTCAAGCGCCATATGTGTATACTGGTGAAACTTGTGCAATGTCTTTAAAACCTCTTTAGGGGGGAAGCCTAGGTGAACCTTGAGTGTGGCCAATGGGGCTTCGGTGGTCTTGGGGCTTTAGTCGTGAATCATCTCGCCCTTAGACAACGTTGGGACAATGATGTATTGTCGAGATTGAGTTGGCGGGAAAATACCATATTTTATATCCGGTTGTACTATTCGAGTGCCGGGTCCCGGTGTTGTGCGGGCCCGCAAGTGTATGCATTGAGATAGCTTGTGAGCTTTCGTAATTCATTATATTATGGGTCTGAAACCTCCCAAAAATGAGAATTTGGGTGGAGAGGCTGGAGATAGGCTGACTTACACGGGACGTGTTCCTTAGTAAGTGCCGCACGAGCCTTTTTTCTGTTAAGGAAAAAGTTGGCCCGTGACACACAGCGCCACAGCGGAAGTAATTTAAAATTTTCTTGACTTCCTAGTCCTAGTATCTATTTATAATCACATGGTTCATGCAATAACATGCTTATCTATGAGTCATTAACAAGAAAAACATAACTTACTTCAAGAGACTTTCAAACAAGATGGGGAATTTTGATTTCGCCTTGCAAACGCATCTCACACAATTATTTTTTTATGATTCCAAGCGGTTCTTATGAACTCTACTTGAGACACCTAAATATTTGATCTCTAATGATAATCCACATAGTATTGATTCAATGTTTGAGACCTCTAACCTCGTTGTGTATGGCTGCTCCTCTTTAGATGCTATTCTTTAAAGAGAGCTTTGGTGGTTGATAACGTTTTAGGTTTGGTTTCTATAAAGGACATAAATATGTTTACAAATATTCTAAATATGTTTTAGTCACATATCACCGTATAACTAAAGATTCACATACTCTAAGTGTGTGATTCATAAGGTTCCCTTTTAAGTTGACGATGAAGACGTGATAAATTAACATGTAGAGGTGGCCACGGTTCGGTTTCACAAGTGTGGAACCAGAATCGAACATGATAATTCAGGTTTGGTTCCGGTTCCACACTTAAGTGGAACCTTCGGTTTTTTTTTTTTTTTTTTTTTTTTTTTTTTTTTTTTTTAACTTTTTTAAATTAAAAAAATTGAGATTTAAATATAATTGGGGATTAGGATTCATCTTGGAACCCTACGGTTCCAAGAGGAACCCTACGGTTCCAACCGGAACCCTACGGTTCCCGCTGGAATCGTTTGGTTCCAACCGGTTCGGTCAGGGTAAAAACCCTAACCGAACCGGTCAGGTTCTTGTTCGGTTCCGGAATCGAAACCGGAACCGTCCGGTTCCAACCGGTTTTGTTCCGGTTTCGAACCGGAACCTTGGCCGGGTCTATTAACATGCATGATGTTTGGTAATGTGATTAAGGTCAATAATATGACTAAGATAAATAATGCGACTGAGATCACAAAAGTGACTGAGGGTCGGCAATATTAATAAGGTCGCAATTGTGAATGTGCTCAATATGACTGATGGTCGATAATGTGATTGAGGTTACAATTATAACTATCCTCAATATGATTGAGGGTCGGAAATGTGACCGAAATGACTAATGTGACTAAGGTTACAATTATGACTGCATCTAATGTGACTGAAATAACTAACATGATTGAGAATCGATAATATAATTGAAGTAACAAACCATTAACGTACAACCAATCGTTAGAATTTTACCGATGCACTTTCAAATTTGTGCTGTAATATGATAAATATCAATACCAATTGGGTTTTTGTTAAATTTTTTACTATACATATATAGAGTTCTTGCATTACATTTCTCAACTTAGGCCTTGTATTCTTATATTTGAGAATATAACGAAACATATAAGACGTGTAAAGGGGGTAGCGGGGATATAACCAAAAATTAGGTTTAGCTGGGCTATATTTAAATTGTATTGTAAATTTTAATATTTAGATAACAATATATTAAATCAGAGTACTTATTACAATAAGTTGCATAATTTATTATGCTGTACTCTAACCAATTAAGATTTTTGTCAAATCAAGTATGGACAAATCGACATGATTTTTCTCCCAAAACTTCATAAGAAAATTATGGTTTTTAAGCTGAACATGTATTATTTCAGTTGTAGGTATTTCAGTTGTAGGTATACTCTCTGTTGATGAAGATTTCTTTAACTAAGGTATTCGAACAGTTCGACGATGGCAGGGATGGAATTTCCCTTTTTATGAGGGTAAGATGCTCGGAGGTATTAGTAAGTTCTCGGACAGTAAGAGAGTCCGGACATTATTTTCCGGATCTGGCCGACCAGAGGACACAACGCAGTGCAAACTTCAAAGGCCGACAACAACAAAGCCGAGGCCGACCACATTAGTCCGGTAGCTCGGTTTGGGGTTATCTTTCCTCCTGGGATAGGTTGATGAGCTCGTATATTATGGGTCGGGACAGAAGCAGTCGGAGGGTTCGGCAAGTCTATTGGTCGACCTCTTAATGATCGACGCGTGACCAGGATAGTTTGGACTTTTCCTTCCGAAATCTACTTTCGTACTAGAGATCTTACAGGCTGTCATCATTAATGATAAAGTATGACAATGTACTTTTACGGCGTGATGTGACAGGAAATCAGAGGGTAGACTTTACTGTCGGTGAGGCAGTTGGGGGAGAAAAAATGTCAAATTACCGGAAATCTGCAGCGTTGACATCATAAAGATATGGGAACAATGTCGTGTATTCATTAGTATATAAGGAGGGCTGATTCATTTGTAGGGGTTGGAAAAATTTTCATTCTATCATTATTTGTAAGAAATTCAAAAGAAAAAATGACAAACAGCTCGGTTCTGTTTTGGCCTTCCTTGAAAACAGGTCGGCCGAGCTCGTTTCCGCAATAAAAATCATACCCCATTTTGTGTCCGTGGACGTAGGCTGGACTGGCTCCGCTGAACCAAGTTAAAACCCTCTATGTCGATTTTGTGGTTATTTCGCCTTTTGTCATATTTGCTTTTTGTCCCCTATAACCAAACAAATTCAAGGTTGAATGAGGGTTGTCTCGGGAGGATTATCTCAAAACTGCCTCTGGGACGGAAAGCACCCATCAACAGTTGGCGCCGTATGTGGGGAAATAGTAAAAAACAACTTGCGTAGTAAAACGATGGCAGAAGACGGGAACCATAGATCGTCGGAGAGTTCAACAACATAATGAATGGAAAGAATTGAGGAAATCATGAGAAATGATATGGAGGAGAACCAGACTCTCATGAAGACCATGTTGGAGAAGCTGGAAAGACTGGAAAAAAGTGAATAATGAAATGATGGAAGCTGGTCCAAGTTAGAGGAGAAACAAGATAACAGAAGGAAAAAAAGTGGTAGACCTAAGCGGAGATGATGTACCCGGGAGGAAGGATCCCCAGAGGGTGAGGTCGGTTGTGATAGCGAGAGCCTTACGGGTGGAAAGAATGAGGGAAGAAGAAGAGGAGAGGTGGACTCCAGAGTCCTCCAGTAATAGCCCATGCTCTAAGAAGGGGAAGATAGAAGACACGATGGAGGGGATCGAGAGGTATCTAGTCGCGGAACACGTCGTGCTCGGAGTGGTAGGCGTGAAGAAGTTCGCGGAGACAATGCGAGGCCACTGATAACCATATGAAAGCTTGGTTTAGAAATGAGATGAAAAAGTGGGAAAATAACTTGAAGGTAGATAAAGGAGATAGTCGGGACTGGGAGGTGACAACTCCCTTTACAGAAGAAATATTGTCAGCAGAATTTCTTAGGCAGTTCACCATGCCGTCTATGAGCTCCTACATGGGCCATACCGACCCTAAATCCCACATTGAAAGTTTTGTTTTGCTGATGGAGGTCCAAGTGATGGTGGGAGAGGCCATCTATAGGGTGTTCCCTTTAACCTTGAGTGGGCCCGTAATTTTATGGTTTAGAAGTTTGACTCCGGGAAGTATCAGCAATTTCTCTCAACTCAGGAAGTCATTCGTCCGGCATTTCAAAGGAGCGTGTGTCCAAAAGAAGATAGTATGAGAGTTAAGGTTGATGAAGCAGGGGGATGATGAGCCCTAAAGAAATTTATTGAAAGATACCACAATTTAATGCTCGAGGTCGGGGCGTACGAGTCATCGGAGGCGCTATAAAGTCTCAATGGGGCCCTTAAGGTAGGGAAGTTGTGGACTCACCTGAAGGTTCAAGACATCCCGGATTACGCCAATGCCCTAGAGTTGGCCAGAAAGTTTGTGTTAATGGAAGAAGAAGAGAAGGTCGCCCGGAGGGGGGAATTCAAAAAGAAAAGATGGTGAGGCCGGAGTTACCACATGGGCCGGACAAAGAGTTGAGGAAGCCACCTCCCAGATAAAGGGAGTTCAGACCAATGCCTCCTAGCAATGTACCACATGAGAGAAGGGTTCATGAGCAAGTAAATCATGTGGCCGAAGGGCTAGAGTACACATCTTTGAACAAGCCGTTGGCTCAGATCGTCAAGGAAATCCAAAGTAGAGGCCTTCTGGTGGAGCTGGATATAAGAAAATATACGGTGGAGAAGAAGAGTGAGAAATCCTATTGTGTGCATCATAACATGAGGGGGCACACGTCGAAAGGTTGCAAGGACATGCGGGAGCAGATGGAAAATCTGGAGCAGAACAACTATCTAAATGATTACATCGACCAGGGACCATGGCGGCCGACAACGGCAAGAGCATAAACAGATGTATACCATCACTGGCGGGAGGATACTGGCAGGAGATTCGAACCGGTCGAGGAAGAATTACTGTCGGATCCGAAGATCGGAGGTATTGGCGACGGAGCAGGCTCCGGGGGTTCATAGAGGTCGATCGGTCTCTATAATATTCACGGATGAGGATGCTCATGGGGTGAGTTTTCCCCACGATGATTCCCTGATAATCAAAGCAGTAATTGGAAGGGCCGAGGTAGATAGGATCTTGGTGGATCCGGGGAGTGCGGTCGACATAATCTCTAACGAAGCCTTGGATGGTCTGGGGTGGAGTATGCCACTATGACCCAGTACAAGACTCCTCTATACAGGTTTGGGCGAGCAGCAGTCGTCCCATTGGGAAGAATACAGTTGGACATGACGATCGAGACTTTCCCCCGCACCCGGACGATCATGATGGATTTCACAATGGTAGACTGTATGAGCAGTTACCAGGTCATTGTGGGCCGGCCTTTCATGATGAAAACAAAGACCGCCACGTCATGCTATTATTTGAAATTGAAGTTTCCCACCCGAGCTGGGATTGGGATAGTATGTGGAAGTCAGAAAGTAGCCAAGAGTTGTTTCGCTACTGTCTTAAAGGAGACTCTTTGTGTTGAGAAAGATAACCGGAAGAAGAGAGAAAGGGAAGAGGAGGAGGAAACAGTCGAGTCTCCAGATCCACGGCCCAAAGATTTTGCCCAATTGGGGGCAGCTGAAGAGTTGGAGTCAGTATAACTCTTCGTTCCAAAAAAAGTTATAAAGGTAAGAGCAAGTTTGGAGGAAAACCTGAAGCAGTATGCAGACGTTTTTGCTTGAGGGCACAACGACATGCCCGGGATAGATCCCAAATTCATCAACCACAGTTTAGCAGTGGATCCGGCTCACAAGCCGATCAAGCAGAAGAGAAGTATATTCAATCAAGAACGTTACGAGGTGATAGGAGCCGAAGTGGAACAGTTGTTAAAGGCTGGTTTTATCAGAGAGGTGAAATACCCGGAGTGGGTATCGAACATGGTCTTAGTAAAAAAGGCCAGTGGGAAATGGAGAATGTGCGTAGACTTCTCCGATCTCAACAAGGTCTGCCCGAAAGATAGTTTCCCGCTTCCAAAGGTGGATCAGCTAGTAGATTCGACATCGTGTCATGCGCTGCTTAGTTTCATCGATGCATTCTCACGATATAATCAGGTCAAGGTGCATCCCGGGGATGAGGAGAAAACAACTTTTATCACAAATCGAAGGTTGTATTGCTATAAGGTGATGCCTTTCGGTTTGAAGAATGCTGGGGTTACATTTCAGATGTTGGTGAACAAAGTTTTTAAGCCCCTCATCGGTAAAACCATGCAAATATATGTTGATAACATGATAACGATGACCAAGGAACCAGAGGATCATTTGGCCGACCTCGCGGGGACTTTTGAGCTATTAAGAAAGCATAATATGAGGCTGAACCTAGAGAAGTGCGCATTCGGTGTAGCGTCGGGAAATTTTCTGGGATACATGGTCAGTGCACGAGGTATAGAAGCGAACCCACAGAAGATCTGAGCTGTTATAGAATTGAAACCTCCCAAGACGGTCAAATATGTGCATAGTTTTAACGTGTCGAGTGGCTGCACTAAATCGGTTCATCTCTCGGGCAACCGACAAATTCCATCATTTTTTCAAGTTGATCAAGAAGGCTAAGAATGAGGTCAGCTGGACGACAGAGTGCGATGATGCCTTCATGTAGCTTAAGCAATACTTAGCTCAACCCTCGCTTTTGGCTAAACCAATCCCGGGTGAGATTTTATTCCTGTACTTAGTTGTTTCTGAACATGCTGTAAGTCGGTGCTAGTGCAGGAGGCCGATAAGATCCAAAGGCCGGTGTATTATATTAGCAAGGCATTGTTGGATGCAGAGACCAGATACCCGGCCCATAAACTGGTGGCCTTGTCATTGGTTACGGAAGCCCGGAAGCTGCGGCCTTACTTCCAAGCTCATCATATTGGGGTCTATACCGATCATCCTCTGAGACAGATCCTGCATAAACCGGAGGTCTCGGGTCGGTTAGTAAAGTGGTCGATGGAACTGAGTGAGCATTATTTATCCTATCTGCCGAGAGTGGTGGTAAAAGGGCAGGCTCTGGCAGATTTTATGGCCGAGTTCGCAGGACCACAGATTTTGGAAGTCTCGAAGATCGTGTGGGAGTTTTCGGTGGATGGTTTGGTCAATTCACAAGGTTGTGGAGCCGGGGTTGTCTTACGGAGCAATGATGGCGATGAGTAGGGGTGTTCGGGTCAACCCGAGACCCGACTTGACCCGCAATAACCCGACCCGACCCGGTCGGGTTTATAAATTTAATTTTTTAATTTCGGGTCAATTTGGACTTGACCCGAAATTTCGGGTCAGGTCACTGGTTTAGGCCAGAAAACTCGGGTCTGATCCGACCCGACCCGACCCGATGTGAATGATATTATAATAATAGTATATATATTTTTAATGATACAATTTGACAACAAAAATTTGTAGCTAAATTGGCAAAGTATGCGCTCTTCTTGCCTTAGATTATAGGTTCGAATCTTTCTGCCAGCAAATTTGGCAACTTTTTTATTAAAAAAATTGGAAAAAATTGACAGTGGAGAGATTTGAACCTGGGACATAGTCCAAACTAATGCATTAGCTTGCCATTTCAGCTACACGTTCATTCTTAGCATGTTTGTATCAATAAAATTATATATATTATGTTTACTTAATATTGTGTTGACCTGACCCGACCCGCAGTTTTTTGACCCGACCCGCGCTGGTTACCTTCTGAAATTTCGGGTTTCGGGTCATAAGACCCGAATGACCCGACCCGATCGGGTAAAAAAATGTGAAAAACTCGACCCGACCCGACCCGACCTGTGAACACCCCTAGCGATGAGGTGGTATGTGCCCTGAAGTTCGCCTTCGAGGCCACTAATAATGAGGCTGAGTATGAGGCCATTATGGCCGGTTTAAGGCTTTGTGCGGTGGTGGGTGTCAGAGATGTGATTGTAAAGATCCACTCTCAACTGGTCATCCAATAGCTAAAGGGCGAGGTTCAGGCCAGAGAGCCTAACATGATGGCTTATATGGCCGATGTGAAGAAATTGACTGGGAAAATGGGTAGTGTGCAATTCGAGCAGATCGGTCGAGAAAGTAACCATCAGGCAGACTCGCTGGCTCGGCTGGCGTCCTCAATTAAATCAGAGAAGCCTAGAACCGTCCCTTTGATCTGCTTGCAGGAAAAAAATATTGGGAAGTCGGAGGTGATGGAGGTAGACACAGAAGGGAAGACTTCTTGGATGGATCCGATAAGGAGTTACTTAGAGACTGGGGAGACACCTGAAGATAAGAAGGAGGCCAGAAAGTTGAAATATCGAAGCTCAAAATTTTGCTTGTTTGAAAAAGTAATGTACCAGAAAGGGTACACCGTACCACTTTTTTAGATGTCTTGCGACCGAGGAAGCAAATTATGTGCTCAGAGAGATTCACGGAGGGATTTGTGGGAGTCATGTCGGGGGGCAGTCAATTGTGTACAAGGCGCTGAGGCATGGATTCTATTGGTAGACCATGCATCAAGACGGAATGAAGATAGCTCGAAAGTGTGATAGATGTCAGAAGAATGTGTAGGCACTGCATTTTTACGCATAAGTCCCTATGATGAGTCTCATTTTGGAGACACTACCTTTTAAGTCACGGAGGTCACGGGAAACGGACATCGGAAGGGGAAATTCAGAATAAACAAGGTTCACTGTTTTCGTTCGTGCTGCGTTCGTGTTTACGTTCGAACGACAAACGGATTGCGGGCGTTCGTGCCGCGTTCGAGGAAGCGTTCGAACGGTGTCGGTAATTCTGGTTTTGCTGCTAGCCTCACATCCAGCCCAATTAGCCCCCCAAAGCCCATAAAACACATCCCAATTTAAATAAATAAATATTAATTAAAACATTAACTAAATAAGATAATAATAAATTAATTAAATAATTAATAAAACATATACCAAACATAAAAAACAATTACCAACTTAAACTAAAATCATGCCTAAAATAAACAAATCATATACTAAATCAAAATATAATCATGCCTAATTAAAATCAATCAACCAATTATATTCCCAATCTAATAAGATTATTCCCAAACTTAAAATATTGTATTCCTAATCCAAGCCAATCAAATATTCAACCTTCCCTATCTAGCCAAGATTTGTCCCCCCTCAATCTTTGACTTCCCTTAACCAAACCAAATCAAATCTCTTGACTTCCCTTAACCAAACCAAATCAAATCCCTTTCCTTGTCAAACCTAACCCTTTGCCTATAAAAAGAACCATTCACCAACCTTCTCAACCCTAGCTAGCTACCCCCCCCCAACTCATACACAACACACATAAAAATTACAGGAGAAGACACCCAAAAACAGTAAGCAAAAGATAAAGAGGAAATAGGAGCAGAACGGAGTTCGAGCCGCAAGCAAAACAGTAAAGACAACGAACGAGAACAGTGAACCAGTGAACCGGGAGAGTTGCGGAGCATCCACCCTTCCGACGATCGTGTACCGTACATCCGAGAGGTGATTTAAAAGGTTAGACCTGAGGGTACCTTTTCATTAGTTTATATTCATTTTTTATTGAATTCTATTCGCATGAGAGTCGTCTATGAATGCATGTTGTGGTCTTTGAGTAGATAAATATGCATGAATTATGAGATGTAATATGTTGTGGGTATTGGATGAATGAGAGATGTGTCAACTCTCGCGGTATATCGGATGGAAACCCGGACATAAATTTCATAGCCGATTCCGAATGGACGGTAATATGATCTGTACTCGGGCCAAAACTCCACGTACCGCTTGGGTAAACGGCACCATCTTTCTTTTGTATTGTGTTGCTTTTGTTTATTTAGTTTTCTTTACTTGAATTTAATATGTTGTTTTCGTATGCATGATTCAACCAAGCGCATGGGCTTAGTGAGTTAGTCCAAAGGTCCTCCATTTGGGAGACAAAGAGCCGAAAAGGCCACCTTTGTGACACTACTACTTCGCCGCACCGGTTGATGTGTGTTTTCGGTTGGATGCAAGACACGTTCAATCGGACATACTTAGAATAGTATGATTGTCTTTGTGTTTGTATGCATGATGTGATGTGACGCGCATGGGCTTAGTATGTTGGTCTAAAGGTCCTCTCTTTGAGAGATCAAGAGCCCCCAAAAGGCCACCTTTACGGTACTTCTTCGCCGCGCCCCTTTATTTTGTTGTTTATGCATGGTGTCCCATTTCATGCATCAGGTCAGTTCCTTCGAACGCGTTTACGAACGCAACTTGAACGCGCATGCATTTTTGCCTTATCACGCATCAGGTCTCATTTCCGTTCGAACGCGTTATCAAACGCCATACGAACGCGAGCATTCTGTTTCATTTCCGTTCGAACGCGTTTACGAACGCTACTCGAACGCGAACATTCTGTTTCATTTCCGTTCGAACGCGTTTACGAACGCTACTCGAACGCGAGCATTCTGTCTCATTTCCGTTCGAACGCGTTTACGAACGCTACACGAACGCGCACACACTGAACTGAGTCTGTCTTATCATATTCATGCATAATTGCCTCTTGGTTGATCTTTCTTGTGTTATATAGCCAACTGTATTATTTGTATTCAAGCATGATTAGGCTGTTAGCATGTTATTTGGTTAATAGGTTCATGAGATAGTACTCAAGCATGATTATGTTGTTCTTAGTTTCCCATATCATAGGATTGAAATATGTTCATGAGATTGCCATGTGATGTTGCATGTTGTGATGAACTTGTTGATGTATGCATATGAATTTAGAAGCATGATACTATTGGAAATAAGTGTTACTTAAGCTTAGTTAAATTATTACATGAATCCTTTTTATTACAAGTGACATAAGTAAGGGACCATTCCGAACCCAACGGTTTGAGGTCTTCCCTTGCGAGGGGTGAGTGCGGCCTTAAATCTTTGTCCCGGTTCACACCGGGTGGCGACTCCATGTTATGTAATTCTTCCCATCTAGGCCGCGAGCCTAGGACGGCGTCGCCCAGGTCATGTGTCCTACAGTCTGGCGACTCCACTGGGGATTTAAAGTTGGCCCCGAAATATTGTCTTGTAATGAGTGGATTTATGTTTTAATTGGCCATGTCTATAGTGGATAAGTGAGGGTTTAATCAAGGGCACTTTGAGGCTAGGTAATGGTTTGGTGTCTTCCTTCATTCACTACCTTTCTAGAAGGAAAAGCTGTGAGGGCACCTACATGGCCATCTACTTGTAGCCTTTGTGATGGACTAATTTGGAGGACTCGTTGTTTATTCCTGACAACAAGCGATAAGAGCCTAAGAGGCTTGGGTATTTAAGTGAGCCTCGCTCCACCTTCCCTCTGGGGGATCTACAACGGGAAATCCATTTGACAGTCCGTCACACACCATAGCTCATTGGCACGTACCTTAGTGTATAAAAAGGGATACGCTCACTTGGTCACTTGAACCCTTGAGTGGGGAGACCTAGTTGTGGGCTATCCTTCGCCAGTGAGAGCCTTTGTCCATACTCTTGCAAACCCACCCATAGACTGGTTTATATGGTTAAAGTAGCAATTATTTCCTTGAGTATATGCTTGTGGACCATCCTCATTTGGATGCAGTTGGACTATTGTCAGAAATGCGGGCTTGCTGGGCCATTTAAACTGGGGCAAGTTCGTACCTTAGACTATTAGGCCCAAAGCTTCTGAAATGTTGATGGGCCATACTGTAGAAATTATTACGTTTGCATTATCTTTCTTCTATGCTTGTGTTTGGGAACATTGTCATTTGGATCCATTCGGACCATTTGTCATGGGATATGGGCTTGTTGGGCCATTTAAACTGGGACAAGAACGTATTTCATGACTATTGGGCCAAAGGCTTCTAAATGATTGATGGGCCACTTTGTGACTGTGTTCGGAACGTTACCATTCAGATTTAGTTGGGCTCCTTGTCATGAGATGTGAACTCGTTGGGCCATTTAAACTGGGACGAGTCCACTCCTATGGCAGTTAGCCCAAAAACTTCTAAAATGATGATGGGCCGATTTGTGTGCAAATTTTAAAGAGTTGATATATTTCTTGTATCACATGCATCACATGCACCTCATGCATACATGCACCATGTTGACTCCCTTTTGATTTAAAAGCCATCATAGATGCATGTTGGTTAGAGAAGATGACAGACTTGTCAAAAGACCAAGCAGCCACCAAGAATACTGGCAGAAGACCTAGCTCAATGGGATAGGAAACCCAATCATGCATGCATGCATACACGTAACACATTTTGCATCCTTTTGTGTTTGCTCTGTTTTGTAATAACAGGTTTCAGAAGAGAAAAAAAAAAGAAAGCGGCAAAGACAAGACAACCAGAATCAGCAACATATGAGTAGTAGTTTTGGGGATGAATCCCAGGGTCGAGGCCCACATCGTCAGAGTGTTGGAATGAATCACGGGGTTGAGGCCCATGTCAGCAGTTTCAGAAATGAATCACAGTGGTGAGGCCCGTATCTGTATCAGTCTGGGGGCGAGGCCCATATCAGCAGTATCAGTCTTGGGGCGAGGCCCGTATCAGTATCAGTCTTGGGGCGAGGCCCATATCAGTATCAGTCTGGGGGCGAGGCCTTAATCAGTATCAGTCTGGGGGCGAGGCCCATATCAGCAGTATCAGTCTTGGGGCGAGGCCCGTATCAGTATCAGTCTTGGGGCGAGGCCCATAGCAGTATCAGTCTTGGGGTGAGGCCCGTATCAGTATCAGTCTTGGGGCGAGACCCATATCAGTATCAGTCTGGGGGCGAGGCCCATATCAGTATCAGTCTGGGGGCGAGGCCCATATCAGCAGTATCAGTCTTGGGGCGAGGCCCATATCAGTATCAGTCTGGGGGCGAGGCCCATATCAGCTGTATCAGTCTGGGGGCGAGGCCCATATCAATATCAGTTTAGGGCGAAGCCCACATCATTCTGCGGATGAGGCCCACATCAGCAGAATTTTGGAATGAATCCAGGGAATGAATCCCAGGGCTGAGGCCCACATCAGCAGAATTTTGGAATGGATCCAGGGAATGAATCCCAGGGTCGAGGCCCACATCAGCAGAATTTTGGAATGAATCCAGGGAATGAATCTCAGGGCCGAGGCCCGCATCAGTAGAATTTTGGAATGAATCCGAGGGTCGAGGCCCACATCAGCATCAATCTGGGGGCGAGGCCCATGTCAGTAGCAGCTGGGGCCGAGGCCCACTTCAGCAATCAGTTTTGGGGATGAGTCCAGGGTCGAGGCCCACGTCGAACACAGCTCGGGATGAATCCCGAGGGTCGAGGCCCACATCAGCATCAATCTGGGGGCGAGGCCCATGTCAGTAGCAGTTGGGCCGAGGCCCACTTCAACATCAGTTTTGGGGATGAGTCCCAGGGTCGAGGCCCACATCAAACACAGTTTGGGAATGAGTCCCAGGGTCGAGGCCCACATTACATCAGTATCAGCATTGCCGGGTATGGCATTCTGGGGTCGAGGCCCATATTACATCAGATCAATTCTGCCAAGAATGGCACTCCGAGAATGGAGATATAGTCCGGGAATGGGCAGTTCAAGAATGAACAAGTCGGAAATGACACTCCGAGAATGGAGATATGGTCCGGGAATGGGCAGTTCAAGAATGAACAAGTCGGAAATGGCACTCCGGGAATGGAGATCGGTTCGGGAATGGACCACAACGGTGACAGTTCGAGAATGGACTTCATCACATCATATCACAACAACACTCCGGGAATGGAGATCGGTTCGGGAATGGACCATAACGATGACAGTTCGGGAATGGACTTCATCACACTACATCACAGCTATAGTCCGAGAATGGAGATATAGTCCGGGAATGGACAGCACGAGAATGAGCATGCCGAGAATGGCACTCCGAGAATGCAGATATAGTCCGGGAATGGACAGTTCAAGAATGAACAAGCCGAGAATGGCAATCCAAGAATGGAGCAGAGTTCAAGAATGGACAGGCCGAGAATGGCACTCCAAGAATGGAAGAACGGTTCAGGAAGAAAGCCTACAAGCTCAAGAGGAAGAAAGCCTCATATCAGTATAGTTTGAGAACAAAGCTCAAGGGGAAGAAAGCCTCATGTCAACAATTCAGGGAACAAGACCCTCAGCTCAAAATGGGAACAAGACCCTCAGCTCACTTCAGGAATGAACCAGGGGTCGCATCATGTCAGCTTGGGGGCGAAGCCCATATCGGTTGAGGAGCGAGGCTCCACATCACATCATGTCAGCTTAGGGGCGAAGCCCATATCGGCTGAGGAGCGAGGCTCCACATCACATCATGTCAGCTTAGGGGCGAAGCCCATATCGGCTGAGGAGCGAAGCTCCACATCATCATTTTCGGGATGCGTCCCAGGGTCGAGGCCCACATTTTGTCAGCGGTATTGGGATGCGTCCCAGGGTCGAGGCCCCCGTTGTCGGTTGCAGCTATTAGGATGCATCCCAGGATCGAGGTCCACTGCATCATCATTTTCGGGATGCGTCCCAGGGTCGAGGCCCACATTTTGTCAGCGGTATTGGGATGCGTCCCAGGGTCGAGGCCCCCGTTGTCGGTTGCAGCTATTGGGATGCGTCCCAGGATCGAGGTCCACTGCATCATCATTTTCGGGATGCGTCCCAGGGTCGAGGCCCACATTTTGTCAGCGTATTGGGATGCGTCCCAGGGTCGAGGCCCCCGTTGTCGGTTGCAGCTATTGGGATGCGTCCCAGGATCGAGGTCCACTGCATCATCATTTTCGGGATGCGTCCCAGGGTCGAGGCCCACATTTTGTCAGCGGTATTGGGATACGTCCCAGGGTCGAGGCCCCCGTTGTCGGTTGCACGCTATTGGGATGCGTCCCAGGATCGAGGTCCACTGCATCATCATTTTGTGATGCGTCCCAGGGTCGAGGCCCACATTTTGTCAGCGGTATCGGGATACGTCCCAGGGTCGAGGCCCCCGTTTCGTTGCAGCTATTGGATGCGTCCCAGGTTCGAGCCACATCATCAGCAGCATCGAGATGCATCTCAGGATCGAGGTCCACTGCAGTATCAGCTCAGCTCGAGACAGCTAGCTAGCCAGGTAAGTAAAATGCATTGCATAACTTTGATAGGATTGTCACTGTTGCACATTACACAAGTCCCATCAAAGTGGGGGGCGACTGTAGGCACTGCATTTTTACGCATAAGTCCTATGATGAGTCTCATTTTGGAGACACTACCTTTTAAGTCACGGAGGTCACGGGAAACGGACATCGGAAGGGGAAATTCAGAATAAACAAGGTTCACTGTTTTCGTTGTGCTGCGTTCGTGTTTACGTTCGAACGACAAACGGATTGCGGGCGTTCGTGCCGCGTTCGAGGAAGCGTTCGAACGGTGTCGGTAATTCTGGTTTTGCTGCTAGCCTCACATCCAGCCCAATTAGCCCCCCAAAGCCCATAAAACACATCCCAATTTAAATAAATAAATATTAATTAAAACATTAACTAAATAAGATAATAATTAAAATTAATTAAATAATTAAATAAACATATACCAAACATAAAATAAACAATTACCAACTTAAACTAAAATCATGCCTAAAATAAACAAATCATATACTAAATCAAAATAAATCATTGCCTAATTAAAATCAATCAACCAATTATATTCCCAATCTAATAAGATTATTCCCAACTTAAAATATTGTATTCTAATCCAGCCAATCAAATATTCAACCTTCCCTATCTAGCCATGATTTGTCCCCCCTCAATCTTGACTTCCCTTAACCAAACCAAATCAAATCTCTTGACTTCCCTTAACCAAACAAATCAAAATCCCTTTCCTGTCAAACCAACCCTTTGCCTATAAAAAGAACCATTCACCAACCTTCTCACCCTAGCTAGCTACCCCCCTAACTCATACACAACACACATAAAAATTACAGGAGAAGACACCCAAAAACAGTAAGCAAAAGATAAAGAGGAAATAGGAGGCAGACGGAGTTCGAGCCGCAAGCAAAACAGTAAAGACAACGAACGAGAACAGTGAACCACGTGAACCGGGAGAGTTGCGGAGCATCCACCCTTCCGACGATCGTGTACCGTACATCCGAGAGGTGATTTAAAAGGTTAGACCTGAGGGTACCTTTTCATTAGTTTTATATTTCATTTTTTATTGAATTCTTTCGCATGAGAGTCGTCTATGAATGCATGTTGTGGTCTTTGAGTAGATAAATATGCATGAATTATGAGAGTAATATGTTGTGGGTATTGGATGAATGAGAGATGTGTCAACTCTCGCGGTATATCGGATGGAAACCCGGACATAAATTTCATAGCCGATTCGAATGGACGGTAATATGATCTGTACTCGGGCCACAACTCCACGTACCGCTTGGGTAAACGGCACCATCTTCTTTTGTATTGTGTTGCTTTTGTTTATTTAGTTTTCTTTACTTGAATTTAATATGTTGTTTTTCGTATGCATGATTCACCAAGCGCATGGGCTTAGTGAGTTAGTCCAAAGGTCCTCCATTTGGGAGACAAAGAGCGAAAAGGCCACCTTGTGACACCTACTTCGCCGCGCCGGTTGATGTGTGTTCGGTTGGATGCAAGACAACGTTCAATCGGACATACTTAGAATGTATGATTGTCTTTGTGTTTGTATGCATGATGTGATGTGACGCGCATGGGCTTAGTATGTTGTTCAAAGGTCCTCTCTTTGAGAGATCAAGAGCCCCCAAAAGGCCACCTTTCGCAGTAGTAGTACTTCGCCGCGCCCCTTTATTTTGTTGTTTATGCATGGTGTCCCATTTCATGCATCAGGTCAGTTCCCGTTCGAACGCGTTTACGAACGCAACTCGAACGCGCATGCATTTTGCCTTATCACGCATCAGTCTCATTTCCGTTCGAACGCGTTATCAAACGCCATACGAACGCGAGCATTTGTTTCATTTCCGTTCGAACGCGTTACGAACGCTACTCGAACGCGAACATTCTGTTTCATTTCCGTTCAAACGCGTTTACGAACGCTACTCGAACGCGAGCATTTTGTCTCATTTCCGTTCGAACGCGTTTACGAACGCTACACGAACGCGGCACACATGAACTGAGTCTGTCTATCATATTCATGCATAATTGCCTCTTGGTTGATCTTTCTTGTGTTATATAGCCAATGTATTATTTGTATTCAAAGCATGATTAGGCTGTTAGCATGTTATTTGGTTAATAGGTTCATGAGATAGTACTCAAGCATGATATGTTGTTCTTAGTTTCCCATATCATAGGATTGAAATATGTTCATGATATGCCATGTGATGTTGCATGTTGTGATGAACTTGTTGATGTATGCATATGAATTTAGAAGCATGATATATTGGAAATAAGTGTTATAAGCCTAGTTAAATTATTACATGAATCCTTTTTATTACAAGTGACATAAGTAAGGGACCATTCCGAACCCAACGGTTGAGGTCTTCCCTTGCGAGGGGTGAGTGCGGCCTTAAATCTTTGTCCCGGTTCACACCGGGTGGCGACTCCATTATTAATTCTTCCCATCTAGGCCGCGAGCCTAGGAACGGCGTCGCCCAGGTCCTGTGTCCTACAGAATGCCAACATTCATCATCAAACCAGCGGAGCAGCTGACCACTCTAGTCAGCCCCTGGCGTTCACCCAGTGGGGGCTAGACATCATCGGGCTGATGCCAAGCAGGGCGAGGACATGTTAAATATGTCATTGTTTCCATCGACTATTTCACCAAATGGGTAGAGGCTGAACCCATATCTACAATCACAGAGAAGAATGCGACATATTTTGTAAAGAAGAGTATCATCTACCGGTTCGGGATTCCCCAGGCCATCATCACTGATAATGGGAAGCAGTTCGATAGCAAGGGTTTCATGAAGCTCTGTGACGACCTCCAAATTGCCTTAAGATTTGCTTCACCTGCTCATCCCAAATCTAACGGATAGGTCGAGGCTACCAACAAAACAATCAAGGAAAATCTAAAGGCCCAGCTCGAATCTTGTAAAAGGGCTGATGGTCGAAGAGTTACCGGAAATATTATGGGCGCACCGGACAATCTACAATGACTCCATAAGGGAAACTCATTTTTCTTTGGCTTATGATTGTGAAGCAGTAATTCCGGCAGAGATCGGGATGATCACCCACAGGGTCCGAAATTTTGAGGCCGAACATAATGAAGAGCTCGTCAGGAATCATCTCAATCTAATCGAAGAAAAATGGGATAAGTCGGTTATGAGAGCGGCAGTTTATCAGCAAAGAATGGCCCATTTTTACGATAAGAAGGTTCAAACTCGGTCTTTCCTCCCTGGAGATTTGGTTTTGAGGAGGGTCACATTGAATACCCGAAGACCCGAAGAAGGTTCATTGGGTGCCAAATGGGAACGGCCGTACATGGTGGTGGATATAGTAAGACCGGGTGGTACCTATCTTTGGGATCAGTTGGACGGTACTCGGCTCAAGAAGCCATGGAACGCCGAGATGCTGAGGAAGTATTTCCAGTAGACCTTTTCTTCGAGCTGTAAAGTCATTGGATGACCCGACTGGAACCAGGAAATTATTGTAGAGCCTCTCTTGAAATGACACACAAAGAGTTGTAAGAAGGGTGGTAGATCCCATGAATATGAATATGACTCTCTCTTTTGAATTTTAAAAACTTATCTACTTTACTTGTTTAATAATTGAATGAGAAAGTCGTGTTTCAATATTCTTGGATGTGCTCGATGCGAAGGGGTGATCGGTAGCTAGGAAGGGCACCAAACCCGCGGCACGCCAATCCGGGTGTCATTATCAAACCCTCGGGTGGAAATGTTCCAACCTAGCCCTTTTCACCTTTGAGGATACAAAATGCATCAAGGGATGAGGTACATGTGGGAAACACTCGAATCCCTCGTGGCACGCTAATCTCGGGTGTCATTATCAAACCCCCGAGGCCGGAACGTAACTACCCCATGACTCGCATCTTTGAGGAATAGCTCGGGTAAACCGGACCCAAAGAGGTTTCTTCCCCTGCGAGTCAGCTGGTGAATCCCGTTGAGAACCATCGGAGCACATGACATGGGTACGGCAGAATGGCCTCTATGACCATTGTGGTCTCGGGTAAACTGGACCCAAGGAAGTTTCTTCCCCTGCGAGTTGGCTGGTGAGTCCCGTTGAGAACCACCAAAGGGATGGCGCACACGGGGAGTATTTCCCCGTGGGGTATCTGCCTAACCGGCTTAGATCAGGAGAAGCATGGCATGAGGAGGTTTCTGCCCTCATAGCGCTTGCAGGCTCCAGAGCCGCCCAACATTAGGAGGTTTCTTCCCTCAGGGTCTCGGCCGCTCACCGATCCGTAGCCCGGCTAGCCGAGACGCTAAATTGTAAGGTTCAGAATGTGTTTGGGAGGACACCAGGTAGGACGCTGCCTCGGGGCACCCGATTTGTTATCTTTTTGGGTAGGTGTGAGTATGTGCTAAGTCACCTCCATTGTGCTAACCTTGCCTTGTTCCACTTTTTGTTTTTACTGATGCTTGACAAGGGGACGCCTGCGTCGGGATCCGCGGAGCCTCAGAGGTTGAAATTATTCCCTCGTGATTAAGTCTCATATGTTCCACCAGCTCGGGGCTGGATTCGTTCCGCCGAGGCTTTATTTTCCACCAGCTCGAGGCTGGATTCGTTCCGCTGAGGCTTTATGTCCACCAACTCGGAGCTGGATTCGTTCCGTCGATGCTTTATGTTCCACCAGCTCGGGGCTGGATTCGCCCGCCGAGGCTTTATGTTTCACTAGCTCGGGGCTGGATTCGTTCCGCTGAGGCTCTTTTCCACCAGCTCGGGGCGGTGGTGTTGATTCGTTCCGTCGAGGCTTTATGTTCCACCAACTAAGGTTTGCATCAGTCGGTTCGGTCGTTAATCCTTGATTTTTTAACCGAACTGAAATTTTTTTGTTAAGTAAATGTGTAACTGCTTTAACCATATTATTGACACATAACCCATTACCAATTGACCATTATATTTCGGTCGATTTGGTTAAATTGGTTATTAACCAGTCCAACAAATATAAACACAACTCAACATTCAACAAAAACAATTAACACAAAATATAAATTCATATTCATCAAATTTAATTTTAACCTAATATTATCGTCAATTTTGGGTTTCTCAATAGCCAATAATTTAATATTTGTTTTCTGTTTTAACAATTTATATAACAATCGGTCTATGAAATTTGTTATGTACTTATTAGGGTTTTGAAGCAGGTATATATTTTTGGTTAATCGGTCGGTTCGGTTATACCGAATCTTCTAACCGTAACCGAACCGAAACCGAAAAAAAAAAAAAAAATTTTAACCGAAAAAATCGACTTAATCACAAGAACCGAACCGTATGAAAAAATGGTTCGGAACGGTTCGGTTAATCGGTTAAAATCGATTTAAGCACACCCTACCCCAGCTCGGGGCTGGATTCGTTCCGCCGAGGCTTATTTTCCATAAGCTCAGGCTGGATTGTCCGATAAGGTGTTAGGTCCACCAGCTGGGGCCGGCTAGGGATGGACAGTTCCGCCGAGGCTATCCATTTCTTCACCTTGGGGTCGGGTTAGTCCCACTGAGTGCCTATCATCGGCGTTTGAGGATGGAGCACATGAAGAATCGGGAACAACCTGATTCGGTGCCTGGTCGCTTCTACATGGTTCCTAAGGCCGACACACCACTGGCTGATCAACAACACTTCCAATTTTGTAGTTCACGGTACCAACTCGTACACTCGTGGAACCGAGAACTAGGGGACAGAGTTGATGATGATTTTTGCAACTAAGGTATTCGAACAGGTTCGGGAGGGCAGAGAGATGGAATTTCCCTTTTTTGAGGGGAAGATGTTTAGAGGTATTAGTCAGTTCTCCCGACAGTAAGAGAGTCGGACATTGTTTCTGGATCTGACCGACCAGAGGGACACAACGCAGTGAAAACTTTAAAGGCCGACAACATCAAAGTCGTGGCCGACCACATTAGTCCGGTAGCTCGTTTGGGTATCTTTCCTCCTGGGATAGGTTGATGAGCTCAGATATATGGGTCGGGGATGAGCAGTCGAAGGGTTCGGCAAGTCTATTGGTCGACCTCTGGTGACCAACGTGTGTGACCAGGATAGATAGTTTGGACTTTTCTTACGAAATCTACTTTCGTACTAGAGATCTTACAGGCTGTCATCATTAATGATAAAGTATGATAGTGTACTTTTACGCGTTGATGTGACAGGAAATCAGAGAGAGTAGACTTTAC
>SKCR01005024.1:0-66808 GCA_019454045.1 Zanthoxylum bungeanum | reverse complement strand
ACTTGGGGTTGAATCTTCCCTCAAGGTCTTTCTGGCTTAGATGGTTCGAGACTACATTCGTTTCACCAATGACATGTTATTGAATGGCACAAAGAGGAATTATTCCATTGCGGTCAAATTTATTAATGGCTCGGGGCTAGGTTACGTCTTGTCGAGGCTCTATTACTGTGTATTGGCACAAAGATAGTTTATTCCTTTGCAACCAAGTGACTTAGATGGTTTGGGGTCGAAATATTTCCCCCAAGGCCTCTCTCTGTTAGGTTGGATCGGGGTTGGGTTATGTCCCGCCGAGGACCTATTATTGTGTGTTGGCACAAAGATGGTTCATTCTCTTACGGCCAAGTGATTTAGATGACTTATGGTATGAATCTTTCTCTAAAATTGGCTCGGGGATGAGTTACGCCTGGCCGAGGCCCTATTACTATGTGTTGGCGTAAGAATGGTTCATTTCATTGCGGCCAAGTAACTTAGATAACTTGGGGTCATAATCTTTCCCCCAATGTATCTCTCTGTCAGGTTGGATCGGGGCTGGGTTACATCCTGTCGATGCCCGATTATTTTGTGTTGGTGCAAAAATGATCATTTATCTTGCGGCCAAGTGAATTAGATGGTTTGGGGTATGGATCTTTCCCTCAATGCCCCTCTCTGTCAGATTGGCTCAAGGTTGTGTTACATCTCACTGAGGCCATATTGCTGTGTGTTGTTCCAATGAGAGTTCATTCTTTTATAACCAAGTAACTTAGATGACTTGGGGACAAAATCTTTCCCCCAAGGCATTTCTTTGTCCAATTAGCTCGGGGTTGCATTACATCTCGCCGAGGCTCTATTGTTGTGTGTTGGCGCAATGAGGGTTCATTCTCATGCGAACAAGTGACTTATATGGCTTAAGGTAGGAATATTTCCCCAAATGCATCTCTTTTTCAAATTGGCTCGGGGTTGGGTTACGTCTTGCCGATGCCCTATAGATGTGTATTGGTGCAAAAGAGGTTCATTCCCTTGCGACCAAGTGACTTAGATGGCCCGATGTCAGAATTTCTCTCCCCAATGCCTTACTATTTTAATAATAATGCGAGGAGATTAACTTTTCCTCGTGGCCTATGTTTTATTTTGCAGGTCTTTGCAGATCATCTCTTCTAGGATTGCAGCATGTTAAGAGCATGCATCAGCCCGAGGTGACACAAGATGAGTTTTTTCAAGCAGAGAAGCCAGTGTATGGACTGACTAGAGTTAGCTCGGATTAACCTCTTCAGTCAAAGAAGGCTTAATGGAAGAGATGGCCAAGTTATGAATCAGAAGCAGCTGTGTTAAATCAGGGTTATGAATCCGGCGTGGATTTTCACAAGAATGAGCACTGAAGCTTGCAGTTGTGGTACCCGTTATGAGATGGTGCAAACTTGAGATTCTGGACTTTATCAAGATTGAACATCAGCATGAGATAGAACCACAATCTTTTATGAAGTTTCTGGCATCAAATCGCAAAACTAGGGGACATATATTGATGGTGGTTTTTTTACCCTGAGGAAGATTCAAATGCTGAGGAGGGGCATAATAGATAGTCCACTTAGCCAAAAATGGATAATAGGGGCCTAAAGGCTCAGAGAGTCAGACGAAATTTGACAAAAGGACCCGACCCCATTATACAGAGGGGTTTATGCAAGGGCTGAGTGTGTTGATAATGAAGCAGGTTGGTACGTCGACCAAACTTAGAGAAGAAGTGCTGAATTTGGGTTCATTTGAGTATTTTTGGAAACCGATCCGAGGGGGTTCACGCTTAGCAACATGAATTGGTTGAAGAGGTCAGAGAGAATTTTGACCAGTATCATCTACCTCAGTATAGAGGGGGATTCTTTGGCTGAGAAAGTGGTAGAAGCAATGACTCAAGGAAAGCAATGATGACCAAGTATGACCTCATTGGCGGTGGAATAGTGAATTTGGAAGCCTATATAGAGGGGGATTCTTTGGAATTCTAGAGACAACTATTGGGGGAGGAATCCTTTGGGATTGTATTTACAACTCTTGAAAATGGGAGAAAAATTTGTATCTAAACACTTAGAGAGAAACCAAATGCCAAAAATCTAGTGATAGAGAGAAAAAGTTGGTCAGTTGTTTGACTATTGGGAGATTTGTAACGGGCTAGTGTAAGACCCGAGGAGTTGTAAACTCTTTGTAAGTTCATTACCCCAGTTGTAGTTCGGGTCGGTCTTGACTCATAATAGTAATAAAACACACCCCCTTTCTCCCGTGGACGTAAATTAGAGCCGCTCTCTACCAAACCACGTAAATCTTTGCCTCTGTAATTTATCTGTCTGCTTGCTGAGTTTGCATTCGTTTCCCTACTAACCAAACAAATTCACTACTGATAGAGGTTTATTCGAGGGATTAATTTTCCATATTACCATTCAAATGAAAAAAAAAAAAACCGTCAACAATAAATAAATACTTAAATCTTAATCATAAAATGTTATGAATGCACTGTACAAAATATTTAAAACATCAGCATAAAATCTAAATTCATGAAAATCTTCTCGCTTAAAAGCTGTGATGTTTTAATAAAGACACTTCCATACTGTTTTGATCATCCCAGTAACTCATCAAATTGATATGATATAATTATTTTGTCAATTGATATAGGAGAAATTTTGCAGGAATAATTAGAATGGTTTAAATGACACTTACCTTGAGTTCAGCAGCTGGGTTCAGCAGCTGATTTGTTTCCTGCTTCAGTTTGTTGTAGCGTTCAATAACAGATACCATGCTGCCAAAAATGAGCCAAAATTTTTATTATAATTCTTTGTATGCACATTATTTTTCATACCTATCTCATGTATAGCTTAAGGATTCAATCTCATTTAATAGAAATGCAACTAATTATTGGAAGTAGGGATAGTAAAAATCTCTAAGTATGGGGCTCGTTTTGTCTAGTAAGTAGTATGCGTATTGACATTCCCATAATCATAAAAATAAAAATCTCTATATGAATAGGGATCCGTACAGTGGACCACGGGGTCCGATATATTAGATTCGAGTACAGATATAATTTTCTATATTATTAGTTGGACGGATCGAGTTCGAATATTGACATATCCGTATCCTACATGGACTATTACCAGCCCAACTGAAAGAAGCTCAAATTTATTATTTTGTGTGTAAAGGTTGTAAAGTTTGTTTTTTTTTTTTTTGAAGAGTTCAATTATCTAAAATGCTCTTATTTTATTTCACAAAATTATTTCATTTCTTTCATAATATAATTTTAAAAAACTTATCTATCAAAATACTTTTACAATTTTTAATATAAACTATTATTGACAATCAAACAACTAAATATTATTTTGGTAAAATCTTTAATTCTAAAAGCTCTATTAGTAGAAATTATACTTGAAGAATTTTTATTTGGAAAGTTATACCAAATGGAGTCTAAATAAAAAATGATTTACTTATATATTGTCACAATAAAGAAGATGAAAAATTAAAATTAATTATATAAAGCATAAAAATTAGACACAAATTGGTAAGATTTGGTCATAAATATGCATCAATGGAGATAAAGAAACTTGTAAATGATTCATATATTGTATTTTGTAGAGCAAGATATAAGCAATATCTCTCTAACTTCATCTTACAAGAAATGATGACTTGTTACAAATATTTCTATATAGTTTCTTTCTTTTTCTTTTTTCCCTTTACTTGTTGAAGCTTTTGTTGTTAGCTGGGGTTAGGGTTTTAAGCACCATTCAAATTTTCATGCCCTAACAGAGAGAGAAGAAACTCACAAATTGAAATTGCAGTTAGAAATTAATATAAAACAACTAGAATTAGGGCAAGCATTTCATGAATTCCTAACTTAAGTACCCTTACTACCATTACTATGTGCATCTCTTCTAAGAAAATCATTTCCACTAGGGCTTAAAAATTTAAGGGGCCAGATAATAACAAATTTAGGGTCAAAATTATAAAAATATTTATTTTAAAGACTAAAATTGAAAAAAATAAATAAATAAACAAAGATATTACAGATACTCAATATTTAAGATTTGGTATTATTAGTCTATGTATCTTTGAAGATCCAAAATACAATTCCTTCCCAAGTTTTTGCTTAATGCTTCCACAAAGGTTTCATACAACTGGTGAGGATAATTACTTTGGTACTTCATCCCAATATATACACTTAAAATCTAATTAAAATACTAAATGAGGGAACACAAAGAACTTTACTTCTCAAAAAAAGCACAAAACCTAAATTAGTTTACTCAAGAATGGCTTATACGGTTAATTAAAAGGAAAATGCTAGGAAAATTTTCATGGGAAAAAGGAAAAAATAATTAATGTTTTCATAATTTTTTGCATTTCCCATAAAAGTGATGTGAAAATTTTCCTAAAATGGATCCTTAATGAGTGCCATTAGGACACTCGAGCATGACCCTACTTAAAATTAGATAAACCTAGATGGATAGAAACTTATGGACTCAAACATTTTGAGTAAATTCAGCATATATATGACTATTTGAATAATATCATGCCAAATATAAACTTCATTATTGTAATCATCAATATGATTGGTATAAGTTTCAAAATGAGTGAGTACAAAATAAATATGTACATTATAACATTTTATAGTATTGTTATACAAATTACTTGATATACAAGTAATTATAAATGTTTTTATCAAATATGTACTAAGCATGCATCATTAATATTTCTTTCATCATTAGTTATAATCATTTCACCCCAAGACTTTTGTCCCCTCTTAAAAAATGAAAAATCTTTAAGAGAGCCACACTTCCTAATGTATTTTTCCTAACTATGATGTATTTTTTCCATATATTTTTTTTTTCTTCTTCATGTTTTGTAGGCTTGAGAGTTCTTAAACTTTTAAGTTAGATTCACCACCACAATGATTATGGCCTACTAGAGTGATAGATTAAAGGAGAGAGATGTGGGAGTTTGTTTGTTTTAATTTTCTTCTAAATGTGGAAGTTTTTTCGGGTATTGAGTATTAGAGGTTCTTAAAATTGGGTTTAGGTATCATAGTTGTCTCAGGTTCAGATCACTACGTCTTATAAAGGATTAGGACATGTGACCTTCATAGGCATGCGCCTTTGAGATGCGCCTAGACAATCCTCATAAAAATGTATGAGAAACTCCTATCCAAATTAACCTACTCAATCTGAACTCAAGTTGTATAATATTTATTTAATAAGTTAAAATAGATTTTGGGATGACTTTAAATTTCGACAAACATATTAATTGTATTATAAATATTTATATTATTATAATTATTTTTGATCTATTTTCAATAATTTATCTTTATTTTAGTTGAATGAATACTTTTATATATATATATATATATATATAAATATAAAATTTGAGCTTCACCTTCATCAACAACACTGTTTAAGTATTGAAAAAATAAAATTCTATCATAAGACTGCTGGGAAGAAATTAGCAATTCTAACTACATTGTTAGCTAGACAAGCTGAGAGTAAGAATGTCACAGGGCCGATCTTGGCTATAGGCGGGTTAGGCGATCCACTTATAGAACTCAATTTTTTTTATAAAAATAAATTTTAATAGTTAAGGATCCTAATTTTAAGTGCGTGTGAGTTTGATAATGATAAACAAAACCTACAATGAATAATAAATGAATTTGATTTTTTATTTTTTAAGTGCGGATGAATTTTATTTACATATGACAATAATTTTCTTAACTATCATGGGATTCAAATATTTTATAGGAATCTCCCTAATTATGAGCAATTGTCAATCCGTTAAGTAACATACTTAGAGCAATAAAATAAATCACTTCATCCTTATTGACATGTGAGGCTCAAATACCCAATTTTTATTATACAAGAATATAGATTATTTTTTAAAAAAAAAGTAATATTCACCATAATTATTTGAGGATTTCTTTTTTATTTTGATACCTTTTAGCCACCATTTAGCCATGATACTTATCATATTTACATGTCTTAATGACAATGATTATTGCTATATATATACACACACGGTCAGACTCAGATAAGATTCATGTGGACTGTAAGAGCAAATAAAGATAAAAAAGTTTAATGTCTTTCAATCGCATATGAACTTTATGTGGACTGTAAAGTGTGAATTGGAACTTGTCCATATATATATATATATATCATCTCCTAATTTAAAGTACTCTTCTGAGTTTTTAAAGATCTTAAATCAGTTGTCTTAAGGTGATAGTGTATGATTAGGATCATGAAGGAGTATAACAATTCTCATTAAAAGAATTTTCAAGTTTCATCTAAAAAAAAAACAACAACAAAAATAAACCTCCACATTTGCCACAACGATCGATGCATAGAAAATTCATAGAGCTTTCTTTCAGTCACTAAATTTATATGCATTAATTCTTTATATATACAATACACTCCTAGAAAAGCACCACATGCAAACTTTGAGGCAAATAGAATCCTTTACAAAGCACTAGAACCACTTGATTAAGCTTTTAAGGCATTCATTTTTTAAGTAACACACTTTGATATATATGAATCTATCTGACTAATTAATGAATCAAACTTGATTTTTTTTTAATATTTATTTTAACATTCATATATAGCTTGTATACTTGTGTGCTTAATCACAGCAAGAACAACAGAAGTATATTTTATGCAAGCCAAAATTAATGCAACACAAAACACACTAACTTATCCAATCCCATATATAAAATCTCAAGAAAAAAAAAATAAGAAAATTACTAAAACTAGAAGGCAAATAAATCCATATAAGTGAACAGTCTATATATAATAATATATAACAAGTGGGAAATAAAAATAATAATCAATATCATTAATTATTTTGAGAATATATAAAGATTATAGAGAGAGAGAGAGAGAGAGAGGAGAGAGAGAGAGAGAGGTGATGATGATGATCTAACCTAGAGCTTGAATACTCATAAAGCTTGCCAGTGCTTGAGAAAATAATTAGCCCCAGTTCAGCATCACAGAGAATTGATAGCTCTCTTGCTTTCTTCAACAACCCATTTCTTCTCTTTGAGAAAGTCACTTGCCTACTTGTTGAATTATCAATCCTTCGAATCACAATTTTCCCACGACCCATCTAGGGTTTCAGCAAAAAAGTCAAAATACTGAAGAATTAAATTTGTAAATAATTAACACAGAAGTGAAGAAACAAATGGAAATCAAATGGCAAGATTTTAAAGAAACTAAAAATATAAAAAAAATAATAATAATTACAAAACTTACTTGTTTAGGGCTTATGAAATAAATAAGGAGGAGAAAAAAATAAATTTGGAAAAAAAAAAAGAAGAGATTATTTTGGAGAGATGTTTGATTATGGAAAATTTATGAAAGTTGTTTTTAAGACAAATCTCTTTCTTAATCTTATTTAAGGCGGATCTGTAAACAGCCCAAAACAGCTTAGTGGTTTTATTTTTGTATACTCGCAGATTCATTAAAATATTTACGTACTCGCTTCGTGAGCGCGACATTTGTGTGAGTAAATCAAATAGCGAGCGCGTTGACAAGCCTAAGAGGATCGAGAGATCGGGGTTAAGGGCTTAAAGCTGTAAGAAAAGATTTGAGATGGACAAGTGTAAGGACGAGAGGGCGAGTGTGGTAAATTTGTACTCGCGAATGTTGGAGAATAGTTTCCTCGTAATGTCAGAGTGCCCCAGATTCGTGGGGTGAGTGCAGCAATAGTGGAATTGAGGGGAGTGTCTATCGAATAGATGACTGACACGTGTTGATTTCAAAACCGAGGGCTGGTTTTTTTTTTTTTTTAATAAATGTTTTAATGACCTTTCTGTAATTGACAAATGTTGCTTACTCTATGTGGCAACTTTGAGCTTGCACGATTGCCACGTCAGCAAAATAAAATTTTAATTATTATTTTTTTCAAAATGTAGCTTTAATTAAAAAATACTTTCAAATTGTGCTTGGCTATATTAGGTTATCCAATCATTGCTTGCAAAACGTGAACGGATTTAAATTAGAGTATTGACTTTTTTTTTTTTTTTTTTTAAAAAATAAATTAAATAATATCTCAATTATAATTATAATTATAACTTATCGTTTAATAATTAATCGTTTTGCTTCAATATTTGGATTTCGTTATTTTTATGGTCTATTTTTTACTTGTCTTTTGGTTTTGGTTTTTTTTATTTAAGTTTTATAAAGTGGCTCGTAAGAGGTAAGACTCATTTTTTTTCCTCTAATTATGTGTAACTTGTCATTTTTATTTTAATAAATTAAGCTCACTCGTTTTGTCGAGGTTCAACAAATAACAAAAATTAAATTGATTGATGCCATTTTCTTTTTGAAACGTTGCAATATTGGTGTACCGGACAGTCCACATGAGTGACCGATTGAGATTTTTATCTAAGAAAATACACAATAAGCAAATCAAAATAGTTCTCTTTTAATTTATTGATAAAGACCACATACGTTACAAACTCATATAGGGCCTTTTAAAACTCAGGGTTACCCCCGACCAATGAGTATCTTCACTTAACTATAATGAATTTGATTAATTGTAAGAAAGACTTAGGTTTTGTTTTTAAATATTTCTAAGTCTTTGGTTTATTATTGATGTATTAAGATATATTATTTCACCCAACTGGCTTAATTTAATTATTTGGGTTTTAGGTACAATTCTACTAATAAACGATCCTATTAGTTTAACAATGGAGTCTTTTCAAATAAAATGAAAATGTTAATTATTAGCAACCACTAGTGTTTATGTACATGTGCAAGTAGTGATTATTATTAATTTTTTTTTTGTGTAAATTTAAATTTCAAGTTAATATGAGTTGTACCGAGTAATTAAAATTTTGTTTCATGTATTTATAATAATTAATGTATAGTTAAAATTTAATTATTCACATTCTTATCTCATAACCACAAATCCAAATGTTTATTTTCTTATGCCGAAACCAAAACTTTGATTTAGTGAGGGTAAAATCTGATTTTCATAAAAATCATAGATACTCTTTATTTTAGTCGAGACAAATCAAAACTATCTCATTAAGTTTGGATCAGATGGTTTGGTGGTGAGATTTTCAACGTTTCAAAAAAAAATAAAAAAATCTCATTAACAAATCAAATTTTTCATTAATTTATATAAAATATTTTATACAAGTGTATCTTTGAATCCATGAGAGTTTTTATAGATTAAAATATTTTTTTGTTTCAATTAAGGTTTCTAAAACAGGCAACCCTAATGTTTAAAAAAGAAGAAGAAGGCTTTATTCACTGTTTCTTGCTCCTGGCAGCTGGTTGTTTGGGAGTTGCAACTGTCAATCATCAACCCCATCTAAAATTCTAAAGAAAAATATCAAAGAAAGTAAAAATACAAATTAAAAAGGAAAAAAAAAAAGTAGAGATTTATCAACTTTATTGGTTATACCGATATAGAAATTACACAACCTTTTTGTTACTTTCTTTTATATATATATATATATATAAATATATATAAAAATTAAATATGTGTCAAGTTGTTGTTTTCTTATATACAAAATGAGCAGAGCAGGTTCTGCTTGCATGTGTCTTTCCCACTTTCCAAGTTTCTATTCCCATAAAATAAATATAAAATTTTATTTCATGTTTAATTAGAAAGTTTTTGTGGGAAAATGAGTGAATTTTTCTTGTTATTTGATAAAATTAAGTGACATGGGTTTTTTATTTTTAAATTTGACTAGTTCAAATTAAATTAATAAATATTTAAGGAACAAATATTATTTGTATTTATTAATTTGGCATTACATCTTTTTTTTTTTTTTTTTTGTGAAAATTAGCCAAACAATTACAAAAATATTTATATCAAAATACTTAGAGTGGGTTTCGTTTAATTTTAAAATATGAGGGGGTTTCGCTTAATTTTATTGAATGGGGGATTTTGTTCATTTTCCCATTAATTATTATATTCATTCTAATGTCTGCTATTACTAACTAATATTTTGGTGTAAAATATTATTTTAACTAATTTTCAGTTTAAAATGGCCGATATTATTAATTTTTTAATGTAAAATACCTAATTTTCATAATTTATGATGGATATATGAAAATTTCAAAAATAAAAAACTAATATATTTTTAGAACATTATTAAATAAACCACTTTTACATATCAGTAGGAATTCCCAACAGGGCCTAAGATGCAATATGTTAAGCATCATTTTTAATTCTTTTGGAAATAAAGATATTTGGTGGTAGATATTTGTGTGCTTAATGCATGGTGACAAATTCGATTTACAGTTTAAGTTGTAATAAGGTCATGAAATATTTTTAGGTTATATTTGATAAAGAAGTGATCTCCAAAGCTGTGGAAATAGTTATTAAATCTAGACGCCACCTAAGCTATATATAGGCTAGGATTATACATATATAGCCCACCAAACGTTTGATTCATTTTCACTAATGGAATTATGTGTGACATGATATAATTAAATAGTTTTGTTAAATATAATTATCATTTATTTAATTTCTTTTTAAATTTTATGATAATGAGATGTTATCATGCTATTACATGGGTGATATATGATGAGCGGTCAATATATATATATTTTCCGCCCCTTCATCTTAATATTTTTTTTTGTGATATTTCGAGCAGGTTAATACTGTATCAAGACTCAAACGGATTTAACATAGAATGAATCAATAATTTTGGAACACATTTGAGGCAAATTTCAGAGTCATCAAATTTCGGAGTCATCAACGTGTCTCGACAAAAAGTAAAATCAGACAGAAACTGACCATGTGGGCGCGTCGTGACATGCCAAAGAAGCCAGAAGAGCGTCTCAAAGCGCGTGAGGGCATCGCGACATAGGAAATTCAGCTTTATTTCATCCGGAACTCAATTTTTGATCAGGAAAGACCTCCAGACCTCCTATATAAATATAAGTTCGTCTCAAAATCTAAAATAATACCTCATAACACAATTTTGGAATCCCATAGCATAGAAGAAGGCCTAGAAGAAGCAAAGATGAGTGTTTTAACTGATGCTAAAGTTTGAATGCGAATGTTGCAATGAGAGTTTTTTCTTCTATTTTCTCTCTAGTTTATCTTTTATGAGTTCTTGTTTTGTAATGATTATCATATTTTTATTTATTATCATGAATACCTAAATCATTACTCTTTGGTTGTAATGGATATATCTTAAGCATGTTATTTAATTAAGTTGTATATTTTTATTTTTTTGGGCTTGTTATGTGATTGTTTATTATTCTCTGTACTATGATACATATTTTATTTGTTTGACCAACAATAAAATAATTTTGGTAAATCCTTAGGAACTCGATGGAGGGAATTTGGGTTAGCCTTGAGAATAATAACACATGATCTACTTCGTTTGAATAGATTTCCCTTCAGGATATGAATATACATGCCAGAAATACGTAGCCAATATTAGAACTTGGCCTTAATGAATTTAGCTTAAATTAATTAATATAGACATATATTTAATTTGTTTGAGTTGAATATTTCTACATGACCATTGGAAGAAGCTTGTAGATAATTTAGTGTTTTATGTTAATGATTCGTAACAACCCAACTGAATGAAAAGTGTTTGAACCCATTATTTGCGTGCTTATATGAAGTTACAATCTTAGGTCCTTCTCGCATATAAAGTTTATCTCCAAAATTATTGTTTGCTATTTATTTACTTTCAATTAATCTCATAATAAACACTTCTTTCTCAACTAATAGTTTAGTTTAAGTTAAGTGGGTTAGTCTTGGTATTAATAGGAGAAATAATAAGTCCATATGAGTACGATATCCGACTAATATTCGTTATATTACTTGAGCGATACGTGCCCTTACGTGCAGTATAAAATCGCGAACAATATGATATAATTGTTGAATAGTAAATTTTTTCTCATTAATAATATCGATGAAGTGAGTAATTCTTTGGTCCCACTAAGCAATAATTATATAACGTATATGAGTTGTGTTAAATATAAACTATTATTGAATTGTTACACTAGGTAAAGCAGTTTAGATTGATGCTTCACAAAAATTCTTTTAGGTTTGCTTAAATAAGTAAATAAATTAATAAATAAAATTCCTTGAGAGAATACATCACATGTTCTGCACGACCAAACAAATATGAACTGTTATTATTCTTCCCAAGACTAATCTTAAATTTTTCATCATGAGTAACATAATAATAATTGATAACTTTTATATTAATAATTCATCGTATACCAATTAATTAATCATTACCATTTTAAATATAAACTTGAGACTCAATATCATCCAAATATAGTAGGTTATTTTGGAGAATATTTCAATATATGAGTTGATTTATATATATTTTTTTTTTAATTCTCAGCATTATGAAACGTCTTTATTTTTTTTAAATTAATCATCAATTATTTTTTATTGATCGAAAATCATTCAAATCATTTTCAGAGCGAATTTGCTAACGATTTTCGATGAAACTGGGCAAATTGAAACTCGTTCCAAGCGGCTAACATTTGCTCTCTGAAAAGTGATTTGTTGTGCATAGCAGTAAGAAATTCGTTCAAGCTCATACAACAACTCAATAAAATCTCGTCACATATAAATGTATATTAAGATTATCAAAAAAATTAACGAATATACGAAATAATATTTTAGAACTATATTCTATTATGCCGGCTAATTATATTATTTTCCATCTATGGTATTATTTTTCTCATAAAGGCGAATGATACTAGCAAGACATGAAATGTTACTCATTTTTTATTATTCTTATTTTTCTCTATTGTGAGAAGGACCACAAAAGGTTACTAGGTTTTAGGCTATGATAAATATATATATATTTTTATATAATATGTTGTATTTTAGTGCAATTTTCAGCATAAATATTGTTTATTATTCATATTTTTTTCTCTCTATTGAGTGGAGGACCACATTAGGTATGAGGTTAGGATATACAAACACATAAATAATACTTTATTATATAAAAATTAATGTAGATGAACGTAAATTACACGTAAAATAGGCTCGAGACAAAATCAATAAGATGTACAAATAAGATTATTAATGGTTAAGGAATAAGATAGACAAAATTTCTTGATTCATATGGGTAACCACATGCATATTTTTAGAATTTGCCGACATAAAGACATACGCATGAAGGGATTTATCATTTTGATCCGTACACATCTAATATGCTTGCCTTTGTCGAGCTTATGGTTAATCCTAGAATAGGGATCACTAGCACTAATAAATATGGAGTTATGGTTGATTAGTTTCACATTAGATGAGTATGAGATTGATTAGTATTTTATAAGTTTATAAACTCTCTCTCTTTATAAGCCGATTTTTTTAATGATGAGTTCTATCTATGAATTATTGTGTCTGTAATAAGTGATATCATAGCCAACACAATGCCTCTCAATTGTAATTGTGTGCACATCGATTGATGTCGGTATTGTAGTGTTCGTATGAAATTAGGCGGACTAGTATAAAAATTAGTGTGTGTGGGCGTCGATAGAATTTTATAATTCATTTGTCCTATATTGATTAGGTATGTGATTATCTAGTATTTTACCAGCCTATTAACATATGGTTCATCAAGAAATGAATAGAAATTTTATCAAATTACATTTATTTTAAATAGTAATTATATTAGCACTTAGAGATAGTATTAAAGGAGAAGAATAAGACCTTCACCATTTTTTTAGCATTATAGTTTTGTAGGTTCAGTGCATCTGAGAACAAAATAATAAAGTATTGAAATGTAATATTTTATTATTATTGATGGTGGTTTTTTATTCCGAGAAAGGTTCAAATACCGAGGAAGAGTGGAATGAGAATTGTATTTAGTTAAAAATAGATGATAAATGCCCAATGGCCCGGAGAGACAGAAGGGGGTTTGACAGAGGAGCCCGCCATATGATCCTGAGAGGTTCTTCCAAGGATAGAATCTGTTGAAGACATGACAATCATTGATACCAACCTGATCTCATTAAGTGATGATGGATTTAGGGTTCTCTTATGATTTGTTAAAACCGACCCGATGAAGTCCCTATATGTCAACCCGACCTAGTTGAAAAAGGTAAATAGAGCTTTGATTAGTGTCATATACCTCGATATGCCGACCCGATGAACGAAGATGGGATCACATGCCGACCTATATTAGAGTCATGTGACATATACCATAATTGAGAAGATAAGCTTTTAAAAAGCTAATGATGACTGTGAGAAAGCAACGGTTTTCATTAAAAGTATCTCTGCTAGTCGTCGTAGGCCGGTACAGTGGCAGGAAGGTGGAAGAGCAGAGCTGCCACAGGCCGCCATAAGCCGATGCAAGTGGCATGACAACTAGCATGTGAGATTGACTGAGAAAGTAATGGAAGCAGTGACTCAATGGTAGCAATGATGATTAAGTGTCATAGGATGAAGTCAGAGACAATGAAATAATGAATTTGGAAGCTTATATAAAGTGGTTGAAGTCTCAGATTCAATGGTTAGCATTTTTTGCATCTCACAACTTGTAAAAAGCTAAGAGCTTAAGAACTAATGATAGAGAGAGAAAGTTGGTCAGTCACCCGACCATTTGAGAGAATTGTAACGGGCTTGTGTAAAACCCGATGTGTTCAATCTTTTAAAGAGTTCATTTTCCCATCTGTAGCTCGGATCGGTCTTGATCCCGAACAGTAATAAAATACTTCATTTCTCCCGTGGACGTAGGTTGGAGCCACTCTTCGTCGAACCACGTAAACTCTGTGTTTATCTTGTCTACCTGCTAAGTTTGTCTTGATTCTCAACTAACCAATCAAATTCACTGCTGATATAGGTTTATTCATAGGGTAATTTCCCATATTACCCTTGAACGAAAAATAACCGTCAATAATTTTTTTATTTTTATAAAATCTTATATTTTATCACTATTTTTTTACAAAATTTTATATTTACTAATTGTTAAATGTAATAAAATATAAGGTTTTATAAAAATACATTAATAAAATATTACACCATAATATTTCTTATGCACATTTGTTATTTCTAAATTTATGAAATAGTGAAATGATAATAACTATTTAAAAAAAAATGAATAATTGAAAATTAATATCTAACCCTAGACTAATTTTATTCTAAATTTAGAGTAATTATTTGGTTTTACTATTGTATGGATGACGTGGTGCCACTAACTAATATATATATATATATATATATATATATATATATATTATATATATATATATATATATTATATATATATATATATAAGAGTTGTGTCAACCAAAATTATCATTTATTTAATTATTATTTACTATTTAGTAGGCATGATAATATATTATTAGGTTGTTATATGATTAACATGGTATTGTAATTACATAATAGATTTCCCCCATGAAATTGATACTAAATACTAAATTATAGTGAATTATAGTAATTAAATAGCCTTGACAAATGCATATGGGTGGCAAAACGAATCAACGAATCGAATTTGTATCGAATTCTAAATGAATCGAATCAAAATGTGATGGATTCATATTCGATTCGTTTATTAAACGAATCCTAATATCAAGATTTGTATTCGATTCGTTTATTAAACGAATCGAATACGAATATTCGTTTATTCGTTTAGTCAATGATATTATTTAATAAAATAATTTACCATATTTGGTTTACATTATTTTTTCATAAATATATACATATGTAATATTTAATTAATATATTTACTAAAAATACCTCACCAAATATCGAAAATATTAATTTTTCTATGATAATTAGCTATAATTTCTCGAACCTTAATTGAAAATTAATAAGAAAAAAGTAAATAAAAGTAATAAAACGAATTCTAAACGAATCAATGAGCTTAAATTCGTATTCGATTCGTTTAATAAACAAATCGAATCGAATTGACTCGTTTATTAAACGAATCCATTTTTTCAAACCTGTATTCGCTTTAAAGCGAATCGAATCGAACGAATAAACGAATCATGACCCAAATTGCCACCCCTACAAATGCACAACAAAACCCTAATTTTTTGTAATCTTTATTTGAACATTACGAATTAAAAAAATAAATATATATATATGCATTGAGCTCCTCATCTAATTGGCTAATGCCCACGCGATGAAGATATTTTCCAATATCCTATGAAGATACGATATTGTTTCAATGAAATATCAAACGCAAGTCCTAGGATTATATCTTTTAATGGAAAAAAGAGTCTTAGGATTATAACCCTATAAGCATTAAATTAAGATCAAATTAAATTATTTAATACAAATTTCCATGCCTCTTAACACTAAAGCTTAGCCAAGTGTCAATCATCAACAAATTATACACAAATTTGACCAAGTACAAAAGTGACTGCATGCCCAAATACTTTACATTATCTCCAACATTTAAATAATGTGAGGAGTTTTTGATTATTTTTTTTAACCTAATGTTAAAATTCTAATTAATTGGCAGTTGTATCTTTCAAGGAATTTGTCCCTTTATTAGAGTGGAATGAATAAAATTGTAACTTCATACAAGAATTTTAGGTCTATTATTGGGTTCCTATATTTTTATTGAATTATTAATTAATTCCTCTAGCTTTGGCTAGGGGTGGCAATTTGGGTCAGGATTCGTTTATTCGTTCGATTCGATTCGCTTTAAAGCGAATACGGGTTTGGAAAAATGGATTCGTTTAATAAATGGGTCAATTCGAATAAACGAATCGAATACGAATTTAAGCTCATTGATTCGTTTATTCGTTTAGGATTCGTTTTATTATTTTTATTTACTATTCTTGTTAATTTTCAATTAAGATTCGAGAAATTATAGCTAATTATCATAGAAAAAGTAATATTTTCAATATTTGGTGAAATATTTTTAGTAAATATATTAGTTACATATTTCATATGTATATATTTATGAAAAATTCATGTAAATCAAGTGTGGTAAATTATTTTATTAAATAATATCATTGACTAAACGAATAAACGGATATTCGTATTCGATTCGTTTAATAAACGAATCGAATACGAATCCTGATGTTAGGATTCGTTTAATAAACGAATCGAATACGAATCCATCACATTTTGATTCGATTCGTTTAGGATTCGATACGAATTCGATTCGTTGATTCGTTTTGACACCCCTAGCTTTGGCTAGTTAGTATTTCAAATTTTTTTTCCCTTTTGAGTATGTTTCAATTTTAAATTTGGATTTAATATTGATTTTTTTTTGTTCAGTTTTTTTATAATCTTTTATTACACATGTATAAATTCACATATGATAATTATCAATCATAATTTATAAAAAAATTCAGCACAAAACTCAACTTATCATCGAATTCAAGTCCTTCAATTTCGAATAATCTTTAGAGACAATTTATTTATTTTTATTAATGTTTATCTATCGTTTTGTTTTTAAAAAAAAAAAATTTAGACCCATCCAATATCTATATGGTAAACCACTTTCCATAAAGTGTCTTCATGTGTATGTATGGGTTTGATTTGCTTTTCAATATTTAAAGTAAATTCGAATCGTTCTAAAATCATATATTTTAACTGTGCTATCACATGATCTAGGAGATTCAGATTTTGATTAATTTATTATGGTTACTATGCATAAAAATTATTATTATTATTTATTATGTCAATAATTTATACGTATGGAAATGAAATTGCATTGCAATTTTTTAACCAGAAATTTTCTCCTTTTTTTCCATTGAGGAAATTGAAATTGAAATTAAAAAGATAAATAATGGATATAAGTTTTGAAATTTTTGGTAATTAATTAAAATGATAACAATCCATTAATTAGTTGGTTGGATAAATTTTTTTTTTTTTTGGGTAATCGTTGGAAACTCCATTATCCCTTCTGGGCTTAAGCGGAGCTGGTAAAACTCCCGTCTGTCTCAGACTCTTACAAGAAATGTACTTCCTGAATTCGAACTCAGGATCTTCCCCCAAATATATTAGATTGTATTCTATAATATTAAGAAAAACAAATTAACAAACTTTGGATCAAACAAGTTAACGGAAGATAATTTAACAAAACATTGACAAATTTATATAATATTTTACAACTATACATATAGCATTTATCGTTTAAGATGGCAGTATTGGCATACTTCGTGTTCACCCACATTTTGAAATTTAAAAGTTTATATTATATTATCTTATATTATATATTAAATATTATCTGATATGGGTGTTTGAACGAAAATTTTCTTTTAAAATAGTGATGCCATGTAATTTTTTCAGTCTTCATTATACATGTATAATGTCCATTTTATTATTCTAATAAGAGATTGTAACATCTTGATATAATGGGGACATTATCAACATGAGAAGAGCTGAACTTATCTCCATAAGCCTCAGACTTATAAAAAAAGAACATGATGCGCCTTAAACTTATTCGATTTAGAAAACAATCCAACACCATAATTTAACGTGTAATTAACATCAAGTACACATGAGGATCTCAGATACATTACTCAATACACATCAAATAATCATCATCAATAATTAAGGACTATGTGTCCATAATTATACACACAATAAACTTTCATATATAAAATTCTGTGTAACTGATTCTCGAAATCACGCGCTTTCTAATGCAACAAAACTCCACTTTAAAACATTCTGATTTTTTTTTTTGGAAATGTTGGAAACCCCATAGTTAAGCCACCCGACTCGGACTTATGCGGAATATGTGAAACCCCCGATTGCCTCAGACTTTTACAAGAAATGTATCACATGGACTCAAATTTAGGACCTAACAACCAAGTTCTAAACCCTTTGCCACCAAGCCACACCCATTGGGGACCATTCTAACCTATTTTCCAACATTTAAACTCTTATTCTCCAATATCATTTTGTTCAAAGACTTAACTTCGATTCGGGAATTTTCCAAAAATATTCTAAAAATTTGAGATATTACAGTTCACCCCTCATTATAAAAAATTTGTCCTTGAAATTTCTCTATCCTCATATCTCATCATTTGGAATTGAACGTACATAACAAAAAAAAAACCTATCTTATCCATATCCAAAAGCTAATGTACTCTATACATGGTTAGAAGTCACACATTCCATGTCAGAATAGACCGCATCACATCACATCATATTCAAGCATGGCATAGCAAGTCAAATCAATCAATTCATATTAGATCAAGTCAATATATCGTCAAAATCAAATCAGAATTTATACATAAGAAGAATTTCAATTATACCAGAATAAAATCATATCAGAACTAATGCATCTGTGAGATTTTAGACATATCATATCGTAATCGAATTACATCATATCAAGTCAGAACATATCAATTCAAATCACGTCAAATCACATTAAATTAATTCGATTAATATCAGACCCATTCATGTCATATCGTATCGTATTGAAGCAAATCATGTCAAAATCACATAGAATTCATTCCATCCGCATTTGATCCAAGCCATATCATATCACGCCAGAACATATACATCAGAGGGATCTTAAACATATTGTATCAAAATCATAGCATATCATATCGTATATGGAAGAAATCAAATCAGATTATAAATATAAAGCCTATATGGTCTACAAAAATAGAAAACTTACTCAGACAATCGACTACCATCTAATTACAATCACAGACTTCTAAACCCTTACTACTAACTTTGTAATATCCCAATATAATAGAGACATTACCTACAAGAGATGAGCTGAACTCATTTCCATAAGCCTCAGACTTACAGAAAAACAGACATAATGCGCCCTAAACTTATGCGACCTTGAATACAATCCAACATCATGTTGTAACTTGTAATGAACATCAAATACACATGAGGACCTCATGTACATTAGTCAAGATACATTAAATGCTCATCAATACTTAATGGCCCTATGCCCATAATTATAAATACAAATTAAAACTTTTACTCATATATATACAACAATATGCTCAAAACGACTCAAGACATAAACATAAATAGCTTGGTTTTTAGATATCTATGACACTTAATAGGACTCTAGGCTGGCTCACTGCAACTTAGATGATTTATCGTCTCGAGCATGACTTTCAAAAAGATTGAATGACTGACCGATCTAGTTATCAATCAGCAAAATTAGCAAACTTTTTTGGTGTGAGTTATAAAACTCAGTAAGTACTTATACTCATACCATAAAAGAAAAAAATAAATCTTGAAATTGTTGGGGTTTTTGGACGATGGGCACAACGGAAGCGCGGGTCCGGACGAAATCGTATTTTAAAACTTTTTCAAAATACCAAATAAATTATTCAATATCTAATATAAATAAGTTATTCATATTTCACCTAAATCTATTTATTCAATACCAAATATTGACATAAACATAGTTGAAACTTCGCGAAACTTTTAAGAAAATCGATTTTCCGCAAAATGGCCTAAAACGTATTTTTGACCGAACCGACTATCCGACACTTATGGAAACTCCCAGGTCAGCTCCAATAGTGACGGGGCAGTTCATGAGCTGTCGAACAGTGACGAACTCACTTTTTGGATATTCGTTACCCGGTTGGCTCAAAATCCACCCGGTAACACCGTTTTCGGCCGTTTTCGCTTATTTCAAGTCGGAAACACTTTCCGGCAATTGTGCCAACTATCAAAATACATCCAAAACATTCATAAGACATCAAAAATATCCCAGAATTTCCAGTTTAACAGATTCTGATATGCAAATTTTCCAAGATTAATCTAATTAATCAAACACCAAATGAGTCCCACCACAAATGAAAAAATCTAGAATAATTCTAGGCTATCTAAGAGTGGATCAACAACTCTAAAATGACAACCATATTGTCCAACAATAATTTGAACAAATTGGAATGAAAGTACACTAATTCCATCAAATAACACTTCACACATGCACTAATCTTCCATTTCAATTCACCACAACCAAAAGCCCCAAATATTGCAAGTAAAGAAAACCCCAGATCTATTATAGGAATTACAATAACAATAAACAAATTTTCTAAGCTCAAAAGCATGAAAAATTACCTTTAATTATCCTTCTCCTAAGCTTTGTTTCTTGTTTTTTTTTTCACTTTTTTTACTTGAATCTTCATTCAAAATGAAAACCCATCTTCACAAGAGGCTCTCGGTAGTAGGTTGAATGAACAAGAGAGAGAAATAAATTTTTTTCTTTTTAAAATGGTGTTGACCGAATATAGGGGGCTATTTTAGTCATTTTGCATTTTTCAATTTCATTAAATCAAAAAATCAATATTAATCTCTTGGTGGCCAATCATATTAACATACCCTAAGTTTAATAAAAACATGCCATGTGTCCAAATAATAATTGGACAAATCCATAATATTTATGGAAAAGTTTAACTAATTAATTATTGTAATATTTAACAATTAAATATTCAAAAATCAATTAATGTAATTATTATTATATATGTATTTTTATTTACAATAAATAACAAATACATATATATATATGGCATACGTATTATGTATCAGATACAAATACACAATAATTATTAGCGGACAAAATCCCTTAATTGCATGTGTTATCGTTTAATCGATTAAATGATCCGAATTAACTCACTTAATCTGGTGAAGAATTATGAATAATCCGTATTATTCATATCGCGTTGCCCAAGTGCTCAACGAGTACACTTCATATTATGGGACTATCTAAGTTTAGGTTTATCTGTTACAAAATCTAATTTCGTGTCCATAATCCACCCACTCATGGATTATGACGACCATGAATAATCTCGCTAAAGTATGCAAGCCGAGGTCATAGCATACGTATAATCCCTCCGTCCTGGGATATAGATCAGAACGTCAAATCTGTTCGGTATAATATAGTCGACTCTCAATTTACAATCATGAAATAACACTCAGAACTGGTTTCCGAAGTTATACCACGACCATGAATTTATTAGATCGTAAACACGTGCTGGATGCCTATGCCCTGTACACAGGACTGACGGATCCTATCTTGATACGCATATGATATCATGAGCATCAGTCCACACCCAACGAACAGGCGGAGGTCTGATCATGACTAGATCATTGACGTGACTGCCATCAAAGTGTGGAGGAAAACTTATATATCCACAGTGGTATCTCAAGTCGAATGACCACTATAGTCGCTCAACTCGAGAAGGTTTATAAAAGCTTAGTAAAAACCCGCTATCTATTAGAAGTTCATTCCATGGCTTAGAAGCCATTGGTATACCATCTATTAGGAAACATTCAGTGAGTCGTTCAATGTCTTATCAAATAAACACCTACATGTCTATACGAGTCTCCCGAGACTCATGGTTCATTAGGATAAACCATCGGACCAAGTCACGATATACGAAATGTACTGGTCTCAGCGGATTTTACTAACCGACCCGTGTTAGAAAATCTTGACCATGAACTTTATTCAAGGATATACAACTAATAGTGTGCTTCCCAATATCAATTACAAACTACATTGTAACCGCACATTATACTATAAATCATAGGGTCTTTGTCTAATATACATGTATCACTGAATCAGATTCAGTTTCGATCTAATCGGATATGTAATCGTGATTAGATCGAATAAGTGTATAAAAAATAAGGGTACTACTATTAAAATTGGTAATATTACGGAAAATACAATTGCTCGTATTTATGAATCGGACATAAATATGATCCGGATTGGCACTCTGAGCACCAACCCTAACAATTTCTCCCACTTGCTCTAGTGTCAATCCATGGTATCCTATACACATCTCAATATGTATCACATACTCATGGCCCTCAAGAGCTCACCAGCACTCAAGAGGTAGGCAACAACAAGTAAATCTGCTTTAACAAATCGAGTTTGTCAAACAAACCAAACTGTTTTCTTTAACCAACATCATTCATATTTTGTAGAATCCAAATTCTACATCAATATGACTCGGACGTTATATCAGTATTGTGCTACAGCTACTGAGTTGTTTATGTATTTAGAAATCAAATCCAAACACTATTGGGCAACCACAAACACTACACTAATATGAAGACTTCTAATCTATGAGGTCACTACCAACTTCATAAGTCAATACTTAATAAGTTGCAACTGATTCCACTAATTTATTAGAATCAACAGTGACTCTTTCACTGCATCTTTTCTGACTTTATATGCATAGACTATCTAATGTCATAATTAGAATCAAAATTAATATGACCTTATGGTTGCTGACTAAATTCTCAACGAATAAGAAACTCGTTCTTAATGTCTCAAAGATCACAAAGGAATTGTTTCTAGAACCATTATATGGTCTACACCATATCAAAATAACTTGTAATAATTACGATTAAACTGATATCCATAATCACACATAATACAGTATTCATCACGTCATCGTCCTATGATACATAAGATTGAATAGACATTCCAATCAATCTATCTTTCGACAAATGAATCATCATTTACGAAAGATGAATACTATATATATATAAAAGACACATTAAATGTCAAACAGTTATACTAACTGTTATACAGATAGTCTAATTGTGTCTGTTATTAGATCATATCTTATATGCGACTAATGTGAGCATCTCACGAGTCTCTCAGTTTTATATCTTATATAAAACATTATATCAAATATAACAGAGATTACTCTCACCGTTTTCATGGAGAAAAGAAGACTTAGGATATACAAAACTAGAAAGAAATTTGTACGTTCCCACTGACCCTACTGACAAATATGTATTCTCTATATTTCGATAAAACTAGACAATCTGACTGACATCAAAATCAGATAACACAAATTTCTGAAAAGCTTACCTGAGTCTACAATAGGCTCTATAAGCCAATATATCAAACTATGATCTTAGCAGAATAAAAATTCTAGGGCCATTCTAGAATGAATTTCTTCAAACAAAGAAATCATGATGGATCTCTCATTCGAAGAAATCACTCAAGAACATCATTTTGCATTTTTTTAGCCAAAACCACGGTTTAATATCAACATTAACCAACAAATCCTTAATTGTTCAATTAGTGCGACTAGAGACAAGTTCTCTCAGAATCTACATTAGATTACTGAGTAAAACATTTCTCACTGTCATATTATCAAGGTCAAACATTTATTAAGCTCACTTCGCTTTTGCTCCACAAACAGTTTGCACATTTTATGAACTATTCATAACGAAAGCTTAATCAAGTTCAAAACTTGATCGTAGTAAGCAATGAACAATCTTAGATCTATGATTCAATGCTAATTTCCAGAATCGATATCAAATATCGCTCCCACTATAAGTTATAGGATGATTTTCTTCGATAAGAAAACGTCAGAATCATTAAGTATTAAATACTTTATAAACGATTCTGACATCCTATTATACTTATACGGAAGTTGTCTAAGGGTATTTTCATCTTATTAATTACTTAGTTCCACTTATAGTTCATCATTCTCACATTTGACTTCAATAAGTCAAATCCTTTCTACAATCGTCAACATCTGATGTTACACACCAAGTAGTAAAATAGTTTTATTACTCGGGACCATAGAAAATGTATTTTATTAAATAGAATACAATATTCATTAAATAGAATAAATGATAAACCTTTTATTTGTACCTCCGAGGCGCGAGTACTTTCAATTATATAACGGTTATACAAAAGAAATTCTCGAATCTCAAACTTTTCAAGATTCGAATTTTCTACCATACATATCATATATATAACTATAGAAACGAATGGAACATAAATTAAAGAGGTGAATTAGTGTTAATGGAGCATAACCCTAAGAGTATCGAAAACTAATTCGGTAACACTCAACATCAAGGAATCAAATCATATAAGATTCGATAACTCCCACTGACCAATTCCATCACAATGGAATCGTGAAAGTTTAATACTGAGTAAGAATCATATTCATTAAATAACTATAGAACTAATTGCCTTAAATTCATACGTTTGATCAAATCAAACATATTCGTACAATTCAAAGACGCGCAATGAATTTCTAAAGATACAGTTTTCAACATTACATATAGAATATCTTTGAACTATTCAAAATATTCTATCTGAGTTTCATTAGAAACATGTTGACAGTTCTTGAACAATTCAAGACATTCAATATGATCTCTTTTACAAACACGTAACTAAGTCATGACAATTCATTTACTAAGTTACGAATCAAAGAAAACTCTACAAGGCAATTTCCAATTCATTAAACTACACACATCCAATGTATTAGTTTAATAAATCTGTGATCCAATGACAATCATCGGTTAAATGAGATTTAATCACATCCTGAATACAATATTCATTAAATGGATAAGGATATGTGGTGTGATCTCATATCAGATCATCTTTTACCATACGGAACAAGCATTTGATGCTTTAACGATAAAATCTCATAAATCACAGTTTCAAGTTATTTATTTTACCGAATATTTTATCAATGTTCATCTTTCATCAATGACACTACTAGTCATATTAAAATACGTAACAACTGTTTATACAGAACAAGTAAATATCCAATAGTCACAAGTTCTGATATCAAATATCAAAACAGTTATTAAACATTATTTTAAATAACTAGATGAGAGATCCGATATCCAATACCTACAGTTGTCGTATTGCGAGAATCGATATTCTCTATACACAACTATATGTATCTCCTTTCTTAAGCTTTATAATTTGCGTTCAATTATTTACAACATTTGTAAATAATCGATTAGTAAATTGTGTCAGACACGTGACTTCTAAAAGTCACTAAAGCTAAGAAATGTCATTATAAGACAAACAATTACTAAAGGGGTTTTCTTAATGTCAGTCAAGAATCTCGAGACATGAACTGATTCGTGTCAATTCTTACTACATAAGAAACAGTTCTAACGAGACTATTATATCCTAAACCAGATATCTATTTAAATTACCTAATCGTAAGGGTGTTCATAGGGTCAGGTTGACCCGCGACCCGACCCGACCCGCAATGACCCGACCCGACCCGGTCGGGTTTCTGCATTTTAAAATTTGATTTCGGGTCAGTTTAAACACGACCCGAAATTTCGGGTCGGGTCACAGGTTTAGTTCAGAAAACTCGGGTCTGACCCGACCCGACCCGACCCGATATAATGATATTAAAATTATAATATATATATTTTTTTACTGGTACTACAATCTTAATGAAGAGGCGTATCATAAATGGCATAGTTGTTGGTTAAGTTAAAGAATGTTACCAGTTCGAGTCTCACATTCTGCGATTTGGAAAATTAATTTTTCATAAAAAGTCAAATGGCGCTTTGATTCGAACCTGCAACCTCTTTGAAATTTACCAAAATTTTTACCACTTCTGCTACAGGCTACCTTAGGAATTTTTTTGTCAATAAAAAATATATATATTATATTCACTGCATATTATGTTGACCCGACCCGACCCGACCCGATGTAAATTTGACCCGACCCGCGATGACCCGACCCGTGCTGGTCACCTTCTCAATTTTCGGGTTTCGGGTAAGACGACCCGAATGACCCGACTCGATCGGGTAAAAAAAATTACGAAAAACCCGACCTGACTCGACCCGTGAACACCCTACCTAATCGTGACTTAGAAATTAAGTCACAAACCATCTTGATTTTCAAGAAAATCGGGACAACAGTTCCTGATGGTTTCAACTAATTTAACAATATCTAAGTCTACTGTCTTTCTAAAACCTATTCTAGAACTACGCGACCATAGGTAAAGTCAGAAAACTTATTCTAATAATAGACATGCAGTGGATTAGAAGCATAAATCTATAAACAATATAGAATGTAAGGAAAACAAAGCAGTAAATTCCAAAATATTACGCATTGCTCAAGTTATGGGTTTTTAACCCAGCAGTGTCTCCCACTACTTTACATAATACCGTAATCTCAACGGACAACGAGAATTCAATAATTAAATCGAATTTCATAGTGAGAGTATGATCCCCATGAATATATTTTGACTCACAGCTTTGGCACTATCTCGCCTACGTATATTCATTAGGTAGACAACTCATTGTCAATCACTTACCAGAGACTCCTGATTTTGGTCCTGACTGTTTCTCGCTGTGACAGCTTTGGCACGTTCACAGGGAAGCGTATCAAGACTTCACTTGCCAATGACAAACTCAAGCTACCGGTGTAGTCCTGACAATTTTGGCACGTTCAAGATTTCCACTTTCACTTGAATTTATCTAGTATCAATATAAAACCAGCATGGATAAAATTCTATCAACTTCACGATCTCAGATGCAGCCATAGAAAGTTACCCATAAATTGTATTGACAAGACGGACCAAGAAACATGTATCCAATACACATTACTTTAACGGCCTTATTTCGAAGCGGAGATTTTCCTATGGAAGCTAAACTCTACATCAAATGCAAAAAATTAATCTAAATCATTTTCTAAACATTTCATTATACTTTAGAAACATAACATAATTTAAATATTAAATTTCTGTTATATTTTTCGTTAACGTAAAACCGAAAAGTAAAGAAACATATCTAGATTACAAGCATGTGCGAACATTTAAATAGGATTATATATCTAATATCAAGCATGAATAATGTAATGGATGAAATATCAGAACCGCTCTAATACCATTTTTTGTTGGGGTTTTAGGCGATGGGCACAGCGGAAGCGCGGGTCCAGACGAAATCGTATTTTAAAACTTTTTCAAAATACCAAATAAATTATTCGATATCCAATATGAATAATTTATTCATATTTCACCTAAACATATTTATTCAATATCAAATATTGACATAAACATAGTTGAAACTTCGCGAAACTTTTACGAAAACTGATTTTCCGCAGAATGGCCTAAAACGCGTTTTTGACCGAACCGACTACATGACACTTATGAAAACTGCCCAGGTCAGCTCCAATAGTGTCGGAACAGTTCATGGGTTGTCCGAACAGTGACGAACTGACTGTTTGGACAGCCTTTATTCGGTTGGCTCAAAATTCATCCGGTAACGTAATTTTTGGCCGTTTTCGCTTATTTCCAATCGGAAGCACTTTCCGGCAATTGTGTCAACTCCCAAAACACATCCAAAACATTCATAAGACATCAAAAATATCCTAGAATTTTCAGTTTAACAGATTCTGATATGCAAACCAAAAATCACAAGTTTTTCATGCTTTAATCCAAATTTTTTAAGATTAATCTAATTAATCAAACACCAAATGAGTCCCACCACAAATGAACAATTGTAGAAAAATTTTAGGCTATCTAAGAGTGGATCAACAACTCTAGAATGGCAACCATATTGTCCAACAATAATTTGAACAAATTGGAATGAAATTACACTAATTCCATCAAATAACACTTCACACATGCACTAATCTTCCATTTCAATTCACCACAACCAAATGCCCCAAATATTGCAAGTAAAAAAACCCTAGATCTATTATAGGATTTACAAGAACAAGAAACAAAGTTTCTAAGCTCAAGAGCATACAGAATTACCTTTAATTCTCATTCTCCTAAGCTTTGTTTCTTGTTTTTTTTTTTTCACTTTTTTGTCTTGAATCTTCATTCAAAATGAAAACCCATCTTCACAAGAGGCTCTCGGCAGTATGTTGAATGAACAACAAAGAGAAACAATTTTTTGTCTTTTTGAAATGGTGTTGACCGAATATATGAGGCTATTTTAGTCGTTTTGTATTTTTCAATTTCATTAAATCAAAAAATCAATATTAATCTCTTGGTGGCCAATCATATTAACACACCTTAAGTTTAATAAAAGCACGCCATGTTTCCAAATAATAAATTGTCAAATCCATAACATTATGGAAAAGTTTAACTAATTAATTATTGTAATATTTAACAATTAAATATTCAAAAATCAATTAACGTAATTATTATTATATATGTATTTTTATTTACAATAAATAAAAAATTCATATATATATGGCATGCGTCAAAATCTCATTTGACGAATAATTAATGTGTATCTAATCATATTATGTATCAAATATAAATACACATTAATTATTAGCGGACAAAATCCCCTTATTGCATGTGTTATCGTTTAACCGATTAAACGATCTGAATTAACTCATTTAATCCGGTGAAGCATTATGAATAATCCGTATTATTCATATTGCGTTGCCCAAGTGCTCAACGAGTACACTTCATATTGTGACTCTCTAAGTTTAGGTTTATCCGCCAGGAAATCCAATTTCGTGTCCATAATCCACCCAATCATGGATTATGACGACCACGGATAATCTTGCTAAACTATACAAGCTGATGTAATATCATACATATAATCATTCTGTCACATGCCATTTGTATTATACCTAGGATATAGATCAGAACGTCAAATCCGTTCGGTATAATACAGTCGACTTTCAATTTACGATCACGAAATAACACTCGGGACTGGTTTCTGAAGTTATACCACAGTCATGGATTTACTAGATCGTAAACACGTGCTGGATGTCTATGCCCTGTAAACAGGACTGACGGATCCTATCTTGATACGTACAAGATATCATGAGCATCAGTCAACACCCAACGAACAGGCAGATGTATGAACATGACTAGATCGTTGACGTGACTGCCATCAAAGTGTGGAGGATAACTCATATATCCACAGTAGTATCTCAAGTCGGATGACCACTGTGCTTGCTCAACTCGAGAAGGTTCCTATGGACGTTGGTGTACCATCTATTAGGAAACTTTCAGTGAGTCGTTCAGTGTCTTATCAAATAAACATCTACATGTCTATACGAGTCTCCTAAGACTCATGGTTCATTAGGATAAACCATCGGACCAAGTCACGATATACGACATGTACTGGTCTCATCGGATTTTACTAATCGACCCGTGTTAGCAAATCTTGACCATGAACTTTATTCAAAGATATACAACTAATAGTGCGTTTCCCAATGTCAATTACAAACTACATTATAACTGTGCACTCTACTGTAAATCATATGGTATTTGTCTAATATACATGTATCACTTAATCAGATTCAGTTTCGATCTAATCATAATCAGATATGTAATCGTGATTAGATCGAATAAGTGTATAAAAGACAATGGTGCTACTATTAAAAGTTTGTAATATTACGGAAACTATAATTACTCGTATTTGTGAATCGGACATAAATACGACCCGGATTGCCACTCCGAGCACCAATCTTACAAAATAATATATATATATATATATATAAGTTTGTCAAAAAAAACCTTTAAAATATAGTGTTGATATTCGTGAAAGCATATAATTATAGTCATCGAAAAACGACAAAGATATATAAATTTAAAACTTTAAAGAACTGTACACCATTTATATACAAAGTCCGCAGAAAATACTCACATATATTGATCTAGAAATTGAATTCATATGACATGCATAATACAAAATCGAAACTTTAAAAAAAATAATCGATGACTGTAATATCTAAATCATTTGGATTCTAAAGTTAAATTCTTTTTTCGTACATTTTTTGAAATATTATCAAATCGGAAAGTTTAAAACTTTCTTCAGTAATAAATCAACTATTAATCTTTATACGGAAAACCTTTCAAATATTCAAACTCCAAGTCACATATAATTACATTACGAATTCAGAAAATGTAACTTGTACATAACCTCAAATCCTATACATTGCAATCGAACACATACAACTTCAAAAAACTCACTTGTACTTGTGCACATGTAGATAATATTTTTAAGAACAGAGTTTTCATGTATACCTTCCACGTACAAACCTTCAAGAAATGCATACATGTAAAACCTAAGATCTTAACCCATTTCAGACCTATAAAATATTGTATAACCGACAACAGAGACATACATGATTTTTAGAGATCAAAAGTCATAGTATAACGAGATTAAAAGTCAGAACATCCAAAGAATATATGACCAAGTCATAAACAGAAATTGGTATATTTTATACACAAAATGCTCATACGAAACTCATGAATGATAAACTTAATTCATGTTTTTGGAAATCAAGTATGTGTATATATACATATATGCGCGCGCACACACACATCAGGACTTGACAACAAATAATACGTTAAGTACTTATTGTATAAATTACTTACCTGCCTTCACGAATACTCCTGATCTTAACTAGATCTGTCAAAATAAATGACGAAATACGGTTAGAATCGATATTTTACGGAATTTCCGACTTAACTTTTATAAATTTTCGGACCTTCTCGGAATACCCAAATCAAGTCTGATTTAAAAGATTTTAATTTCATTACTTTTAGAACATCATACACTACAAATCCATAACATCAAATTCGCTTTTGGGCTTAAAATCAAAAAATCATCCGAAAAGTCTGAAAACTTTACGAATGGATCCGAATTTTTTTGGATATTTCATGTTTCTCCCAAAAAAATTTAATATCCTTAATACATCATTATACACTGTTCTAAATTAACCAGTTAGCTTAAATCCTCAAATTATATATTTATAGAAAATCTTTCGAAAAAATTTCCGAAAACGCTACGGAAGAATCCTAAACCCTCCAAACATTTCTAGAATCATTCAAATATTATTATATCATTATAAATAACTCATATCTATCATTACATTTACATGGTCATCGAAATGCGCAAAATCAAAATTTACCAAAAAACATCCATACTATCACAGACGGATCTTGAATATTTCGATTTCGATCAAATTCAATCTATTACACATAATATATTTATTCATACATAATTGACTATGTTCATGACAATTCAATATCACAAGAAAATATAGGAAATATCCGTACATATTTAGTATGTATCTGATTACACCCAAAATAATGAATTTTTATTGGGACTACTTTCCAAGCTTTCGAGGGTATCAATAGATTCAAAATATTTCCACGAACGCACTGGAACTGTCAGAATGCCAATCATAGGCTTTGGGATTTGTGGGGCTCACTAAAGTTTGATTTTGTCATTATCTCAAAAAAATCCGAGAACTAAATTGAATTTCTAGGTTGACAGCCTCATAGTGTTCGTCTGGGTCTTAGATTTGATAGATGACTCATTCTGTGCGGTCGAGAAATGAAGCTAAATCAGACCTGATACACTAGGCTTTTTTCTCCTCATTTATGTCTATTCTGACTGTCATAGTGTGTGTTCTGGCCACCTACCAACTCTTCATCTGGCCAAGGTGTCGCGACTGGTCGGCGATGTCTAGAATGCCAGCCACTGGTTAGCTTCTATACCATTGGACGGGAATAGGTTTTTAGTCCATTTTGGAATTATGATAAATTTTTGGGTTTATATAATTCTAATACAATGAAACTCCTTTTTAAAATTGTTGACGGTGGATTTTGGTCTCAGGGTAATACGGGAATATCACCTCCGAGTGAATCCTCATTCAACTGTGAATTTGTTGGTTATGCGGGGAACCAAAAGCAAACTTAGCGGAAAACAAGAAAATACGCCAATCAGACAAGGTGATTTAACGTGGTTCGGTGGATTTTGGGATCCGACCTACGTCCACGGACAAGAACAGGGTGGTACTTTTTATTACTCAAATACACCTCTCAGGCCTCTCCTTTGCTCTTACAAATTGGAACTTTATGACTCTAATCCCTCACTCTTGTGATGATTTTCAGATGTCCCTTTACACATGCCCTACCCTCCTATTTATAATAAAAACAGAAATCGGACTCCTTCTTTTACAGGATTCCTAGTTGAGTCAATCTCCTTCTTTCATAAAGAATCCTAGTCAAAACTATTCCCTTTTCCCATAAGGATTCCTAGTTTAAAACTACATTTACTTTATTTATCCTACTAGGACTCTGACTCATCAGTTTTCCCCATGAAAATAGGATAACTTATCCTCTGGAGCATATCCCGCCATATTCCCGGTCTTCATGTGGTCGGTCATGATAGTCTTTTGTACTGAGAGTGCTGCTGTCGACCTGATATTGCCCGGTCATCCGATCTTTAAGTGGTCGGGTTACCGATCATAAAGTGCTCGGCTCATCACTCATGTGGTCGGGTCGGTATTAATGATTTCGACTGAGAAGGGAATTACCTTTTTACCCTTGTCGTACTCCTTAAATATCATAGTGCTTAAAAACACCATCAACATCTATCCCCTAGTTCTCGGTAACAACGAGTTTGCGAGTTGATGCCGGAACTATAAAAAAAGATGGTGTGCCGATGAATCCGTCGGTGGTCACTCCAGGAACCGCAAAGAAAAATACATTGGCTGCAGATCTGGTCTTTCCTGCCACCTTCATGTGCTCAATCAACGAGGATCCTGATATCTACCAGTGGAGAAAATACTTTGCCCTTATGCTGATGATGATCGACTCGGTGGGACGTAACCCGACCCCGAGCTGAGAAGAACATTTGGCTCTGGGGGAATATTACATCCCCGTCCAAAGAAACCGACTCGGTGGGACGTAACCCGACCCCGAGCTAAAAGAAAGACTTGGCACTGGGGGAATGTTACATCCCCAATCCAAAGAAACTGACTCGGTGGGACGTAACCCGACCCCGAGCTGAAAGAACTTTTGGCTCTGGGGGAATGTCACATCCCCAGTCCAAAGAAGCTGACTCGGTGGGACGTAACCCGACCCCGAGCTGAAAGAAATACTTGGCTCTGGGGGAATGTTACATCCCCAATACAAAGAAGCCGACTCGGTGGGACGTAACCCGACCCCGAGCTGAAAGAAATACTTGGCTCTGGGGGAATGTTACATCCCCAATACAAAGAAGCCGACTCGGTGGGACGTAACCCGACCCCGAGCTGAAAGAAATACTTGGCTTTGGGGGAATTTACATCCCCAGTACAAAGAAGCCGACTCGGTGGGACGTAACCCGACCCCGAGCTAAAAGAAAGACTTGGCACTGGGGGAATGTTACATCCCCAGTCCAAAGAAACCGACTCGGTGGGACGTAACCCGACCCCGAGCTGAGTGAAAGACTTGGGTTCTGGGGGAATGTTACCTCCCCAAACCAAAGGTTGGCTCGGTGGGACGTAATCCGACCCCGAGCTTAGTGAAAGACTTGGCACTGGGGGAATATTACATCCCCAGTCCAAAGAAGCTGACTCAGTGGGACGTAACCCGACCCCGAGCTAAATAAGTAAGCGGCCTCGGCGGAACGAAATCCAGCCCCGAGCCGAATAGACATCGATCTCGGCGGTACAAGAGCAGACCCGAGTCGGATGGAAACATCAGTCTCGGCGGTACAAGAGCAGACCCGAGCCGGAAGGAAACATCGGTCTCGGCGGTACAAGAGCAGACCCGAGCCGGAAAGAGACATCGGTCTCGGCGGTACAAGAGCAGACCTGAGCCGGAAAGAGACATCGGTCTCGGCGGTACAAGAGCATACCCGAGCCGGAAAGAAACATCGGTCTCGGCAGTACAAGAGCAGACCCGAGCCGGAAAGAAACATCGGTCTCGGCGGTACAAGAGCAGACCCGAGCCAGAAAGAGACATCGGTCTCGGCGGTACAAGAGCAGACCCGAGCCGAAAAGAACATCGGTCTCGGCGGTACAAGAGTAGACCCGAGCCGTAAAACAAATATCAACAAAATGGACTCGGCGGTACAAGAGCAGACCCGATCCGTAAAACAAATATCAACAAAACGGACTCGGCGGTACAAGAGCAGACCCGAGCCGTAAAACAAATATCAACAAAACGGACTCGGCGGTACAAGAGCAGACCCGAGCCGTAAAACAAATATCAAAATCATTGTGTGGGCCATAACAAACAAGCATAAATAAGTGTCAGCCTAAGACATAAGAAGTTTTACTCACATTTTTGGGATCCGTTGTCTTTCTTGCAACTCTACAAGGGTCACTACAAGTAAGGCTCTTCTTAATACGTCCTCTCTGCATCTCAGCCTTCCACGCATCCGACCGGATGACTTTCGCTATCAACTTGGTCGTCCTCAAAAACCGAATGGTCTATGTACTCACTGAGATAGACTTCTTTCACCAAGTCTTCCACCTGCTCACGCAGGTCTCTGCACCCATTCGTGGTATGTCCCTTTACGTTATGGTAGATACAGTATGCCCTACTATTTCCCTCCTCAATCGGGAACCTCCTCAAATTAGGCTCGACCAACAGACCTTTATCCTGGATTTCCCGAACTATCTGGTGAAATCCCTGACAATCGGTGATTTCCATCTTCTGCCATCGTCTTACTACGCGAGCTACTTTTTGTTGAGTTCCTCACAGACGGCGCCAACTGTTGACGGTGGATTTTGGTCTCAGGGTAATACGGGAATATCACCTCCGAGTGAATCCTCCTTCAACTGTGAATTTGTTTGGTTATGCGGGGAACCAAAAGCAAACTTAGCGAAAAACAAGAAAATACGCCAATCAGACAAGGTGATTTAACGTGGTTCGGTGGATTTTGGGATCCGACCTACGTCCACGGACAAGAACATGGTGGTACTTTTTATTACTCAAATACACCTCTCAGGCCTCTCCTTTGCTCTTACAAATTGGAACTTTATAACTCTAATCCCTCACTCTTGTGATGATTTTCAGATGTCCCTTTACACATGCCCTACCCTCCTATTATAATAAAAACAGAAATCGGACTCCTTCTTTTACAAGGATTCCTAGTTGAGTCAATCTCCTTCTTTCACAAGGTTCCTAATTTCAAACTACCTTTACTCTTTTTATCCTATCAAGATACTAATTTCATCAGTTTTCCCGTGAAAGTAGGATAATTTGTCACATTATCCGCAAAAATAGGGTGCTCTACCTTCCTGAACACGCCTTGCTATCTGGTTGGTATTCATGAGGTCGGCCATGGCAACCTTTTATGCTGAGAGTGTTCTTGCCGACCTCTATAATGCTCGGTCATCTGGACCAAAGTGGTCGGTCTTCACATGATGTGGTCGGGTTGGCTACATGATCTCAACCAGAGAAAGAATTTACCCTTTTGTCCTTGTCGTGCTGTCTTAAATACTGTAGTGCCTGAAAACACCATCAACATCTGTCCCCTAGTTCTCGGTTTCAACGAGTATGCGAGTTGATACCGGGAACTATATGAAGAGGGTGTGCTGATTGCCCCTGCTGGTAGTCGTCCCAGAATGCAAAAAAGAATTTTCTTGTCGTTTCAATCATCTTTCCTCGAGACGCACAACCTCACGCCTTCTTAAATGCCCATCAAATCAACTTTAGGGTTTCTTCTAACTTTCGACACTTGTCAAACATCCGCTGGGTTCCCGCCAAAACCGACGGTGATGTGTATCCCAGTCATGACTATAAGAGAACGAGGGTTTCACTGTTTCATTTTTCCTGCAATTTCTCCTTCTCTTCTGTAATTTTCTTTACGATCCTTTCAACTCCGTGTTCTCGAAACTCAATCGCGGTCTTCATCCTTTTTTCGTTGCCGAGCACCTAAGGAACGAGCATCACCGCAGCGTATAACCTCCTGCTTCCGAGAAGAACAAGTAAGTCTTCTGAGCAATCTTTCTTCTTTTTGTTGTGTTGTGATTCTATTTGCTTATTTTGCTTAGGAAGAGACTTGTGGTTTTGTTGGGTCTTGCTTTAGGGCACTTCTTTAGAGACTCCATATCTAGTTTAGCACGGGCACCGTGGGTAGCTTCTCGTAGACTGATTCTTCCCCCTTCTCTGTTTTTCTGGGTGTCAGGGATGTCTGACAGTAATTCTTCCTCCGAAAGGCCTGCCAAAATCTCAACTCCCCATGCTGAAGAGCTTTCCTCGGGCTCAGGGGCGCCCAGTGTGGAAGATCTCGACACTACCCCCACTCCTTCTGAGGTCGAAAATGACTCCTACCATCAGAGAGTTCCTCGGAAGGACCCAGAGCCTGGAGAACTTGGGTCGTCGGCTCTGGATATGAACCGTCCTTCTAAGATAACCGAGGATGATCTGGCGATATTGCGGCAACGATACAGCATCCCAATAGACATTGCTCTTGAAGTTCCTGGCCCAATGGATCGTGCCAGTCAGCCTGACGAGGGCTCGGTGGCACTTCTTCCTGTTTTCTTCGAGTGTGGGCTACGTCTGCCGATGCAACGTTACTTTGCTTGGATGCTTGCTGAGATGGAGATTGCCCCTTGCCAATTAAGCTTAAATAGCTGGAGGATTCTGGCCGGCATATACATGGTTTGGCATCGGGCAGGTTTGGGTGCACCTTGCTTGGAAGAAGTGAAGAGGTTATATCGTTTGAAATCCAACCCAAAGACTCATTACGGTTGGTATTACCTCTCTGCCTATGACAGCTCGTCCAATCTCGTCCAGAAACTTCCTGACTCTAACAAGAATTTCAAGGACTTTTGGTTCTGGGCAACTGGGGATTGGGGTCGGGTCCTGAGATCGTTTGAGGAGGATGTCTCGGTTCCAGACGTCTTCAGGGCTGGAGGTTAGGAGTTTAATGCCCCTTCATTCTTTCTTTGTTCCCATTTCTCTAGTTTCTTTTAGGTTTTCTAACTTCTCTGGTTCCTCCCAGCTTGTTGGCGAGATGCTCCCAAGGTTTCTCGTCAGGTTCGGAGGCGGGTACATTGGGCTCGGGGGTATGCTGCTCATTGGAAGAAGTTGGTTAATGATGCGGCCTTTGTTGATTCGGGCCTTATTCGGGCCGCCCCTCCGAAGGCCTCGGGTCGGATTGGTGGAGGTCTGTTGGATGCTTGTTTGTTTACGTGTTTTGATGTTTTTGTTATGTTCTCGGATCTTTGATTTCTTTTTCTTCCTCTTTTTTTTTTTTTTTTTTGCAGGTATGTCGAAGAGGCCAAAGTTTCTTGAGAAGTTGGCCGGTACCGTGAAGAAGGCCGGCCATGCTGATGCTGAAACTTCCCTGGCACGGACTGATCTTGCTGAGAACATATCTTCTGGACAAGTCCAAACAAGTGTTCGGGGACTATCCTCACCTTCTGGCGGGCAATCATCAGGATCTGCTCACCTTGCCAGTCCGCCGAAACCTCTTAGGAAGAGGAGGCGTCAGTTCGGGACCGAGGAGACCGAGTTGGCCCAGGAAGGAGAAGATAAGGGAGCTGCTCCAGTCAAGAGGAAGGACGTTCGTAGGGGGAAGAAGTCCTCTGAAGGTCCCTCCAGAAAACGGAAGGGCCCTGTGGTTCTCGGGGTGGATGACTTGGGAGAAAGCATCCGGGAGGCTACCTCTCACTTAGTGCCGGCTTTTAATGAATTGGCCGAGGTGATTCCCCCGGGGGAGGTCTCGAGGTACGAGGATGTATCTCCCGAAGGTGTTGTAACTGAGATGAGTTCTCAGATGGCGAAGGTATTTTCACTCCCCTCCTCGGTCTTTTTGGACCTTGGTTCTCTCTTTTTATGTATTGACTCCTTTCTCCCTTTTTGTGTGCAGGCCAACTACCTTATGGCCAAGAACAAGGGTCTTCTTCTCACTTTGCTGTCCGAGGGCGGTCAGGCCCAGAGGCTTCAAAGTCGCCTCTCCGAAGTGGAGGCAAAGCTGGCTGACCGGGAGGAGGTGATCAAGAATCATGAGGCGGCTGCTGTTGAGAATTTCAAAGCGAACAAGGCTCTCAAAGCAGCTGCTGTGCTGGAAAGGAAACTTGCTGATAGTGCCCGGGAGGATCTGAAGGCTGCCCAATCTGAAATTGGGGTTTTGAGGGGGAAGGTAGCCAGTGCTGAGGCCAAGTTGAAGAGTAAAGACGAGGAGGTTGCACGGGCCCGGGATAGTCTTGAGAAGAAGAAGACCGAGCTTGAGGAGAGAGAGATTGATCTTGAGGAGAGAGAGTCCGAGCTGGAGAAGAGTGAGGCTGATCTCGAGGCCGAGAAGGAGGCCATCCGTCTTGAGGGAGTTGGCGACTGTGCCGAGATGATACCGATGGTGCTGCCGAGCCTGAATATGGACCTTATTTACGCGGCCATTAGTTACTGCAAGGGGACATTTCCGAGGAAGAGTTTCGGAAGTGGATCTCTCCCCCACCTGAGGAGGCGATGGATCCCGTCCCCATCTCGGTGGTTCTGGCTCCCGAGGCTCCTCACGAAGACAGACCGGAGGTTCCTGCCGTGGATGAGGACTGCCTCGAGATCCCTCCTCCTGTTCCTGAAGCAGAGGCTGTTCCTGCTGCCGAGTTTGAAACCGTCGCTCCTCCTCCTGATGCCGAGGTCGAAGTCGCAGACCCTCCTCCTGATTCCGAACCGCTCCTTCTACTATCTGAGCCAACTGAGGAAGAAGTTCCTGCCCCTGCGCGGGATGAATGAGAAAGGGTAACCCTACCGGGGCCCTATGTACATAACATTATGTCTATTTTTTGTAATAACATTACAATTTGCATTTATGTACATATATACATTTATGTCTATTTATTTCTTTCTTCTCCTTCTTTTCTTTTTATGCTTCTTGTCATCCTAGCAATTTTAAGGCCTATCAGGGGTCAGCATGAGTCAGAGGGGTCTGGATTGACCCCGGGAAGAGTGAGGTATTTGGACCCGGGGGAATGTTATGTCCCCGGTCCGGAGAGCTGACTTGGTGGGGCGTATATCGACCCTGAGCTGAGCTAACGACTTGGGTTCTGGGGAATGTTATCTCCCCAGACCAAAGCGGCTGACTCGGTGGGACGTAACCCGACCCCGAGCTGAGCGAAAGACTTGGGTTCTGGGGGAATGTTACCTCCCCAGACCAAAGCGGCTAACTCGGTGGGACATCGCCCGACCCCGAGCTGTTTAAATAACTTGGTCCTGGGGGAATGTTACGTCCCCAGTCCAGAGATAGACTCGGTGGGACATCGCTCGACCCCGATCTGTAAGGATCACTTGGCCCTAGGGGAATGTTACGTCCCCAGTCCAAAGGCAGACTCGGTGGGACATTGCCCGACCCCGATCTATAAGGATCACTTGGCCTTGGGGGAATGTTACGTCCCCAGTCCGAAGTCAGACTCGGTGGGACATTGCCCGACCCCGATCTGTTTGGATCACTTGGCCCTGGGGGAATGTTACGTCCCCAGTCCAAAGGCAGACTCGGTGGGACATTGCCCGACCCCGATCTGTAAGGATCACTTGGCCCTGGGGGAATGTTACGTCCCCAGTCCAAAGGCAGACTCGGTGGGACATTGTCCGACCCCGATCTGTAAGGATCACTTGGCCTGGGGGAATGTTACGTCCCCAATCCAAAGGCAGACTCGGTGGGACATTGCCCGACCCCGATCTGTAAGAATCACTTGGTCCTGGGGGAATGTTACGTTCCCAGTCCAAAGGCAGACTCGGTGGGATATTGCCCGACCCCGATCTGTAAGAATCACTTGGTCCTGGGGGAATGTTACGTCCTCAGTCCGAAGTCAGACTCGGTGGGACATCGCCCGACCCCGATCTGTTTGGATCACTTGGCCCTGGGGGAATGTTACGTCCCCAGTCCAAAGGCAGACTCGGTGGGACATTGCCCGACCCCGATCTGTAAGGATCACTTGGCCCTGGGGGAATGTTACGTCCCCAGTCCGAAGTCAGACTCGGTGGGACATCGCCCGACCCCGATCTGTTTGGATCACTTGGCCTGGGGGAATGTTACGTCCCCAGTCCAAAGGCAGACTCGGTGGGATATTGCCCGACCCCGATCTGTAAGGATCACTTGGCCCTGGGGGAATGTTACGTCCCCAGTCCAAAGGCAGACTCGGTGGGACATTGCCCGACCCCGATCTGTAAGAATCACTTGGCCCTGGGGGAATGTTACGTCCCTAGTCCAAAGGCAGACTCGGTGGGACATTGCCCGACCCCGATCTGTAAGAATCACTTGGTCCTGGGGGAATGTTACGTCCCCAGTCCGAAGTCAGACTCGGTGGGACATCGCCCGACCCCGATCTGTTTGAATCCCTTGGTCCTGGGGGAATGTTACGTCCCCAGTCCGAAGACAGACTCGGTGGGACATCGCCCGACCCCGATCTGTTTGAATTAATTGACCCTGGGGGAATGTTACGTCCCCAGTCCAAAGACACCGACTCGATGGGACGTAACCCGACCCCGAGCTAAGTAAACAAGCGGCCTCAGCGGGACGAAATCCAGCCCCGATCCGTCGTTTTTCGAATTTAAAGGATTTCGTCAAAAAATGAATTTTTATTCATGTTTGGGGGCGGACCGCCCTTTTTACAACAGTTGTTCTGGTTCGGTGTTTTGTCCGGTTTCTGCAAAAAAGAAAATAGAAGAAAGGAAAGTTGATCTTTATGGGAAGTACTTTCTTAATATCTCGGCGTTCCATGGTTTCTTCAATCTCTTGCCGTCCAGACGCTCCAGGATGTAGGTCTCTGGTCTTACTATCTCAGTGATCTTGTAAGGTCCCTCCCACTTGGCACCTAACGAACCCTCTTCAGGTCGTCGGGTGTTCAGAGTCACTTTTCTTAGCACTAGATCACCTGGCAGGAAGGAGCGGGTCCGAACTCTCTTATTGTAGAATCGGGCCATTCTCTGTTGGTAGACGGCTGCTCTTACTGCTGACTGCTCTCTTCTTTCTTCGATCAGGTCGAGGTGATTTTTGATAAGTTCTTCGTTCCATTCATTTTCAAAGTGGCGGACCCTGTGGGTTGATATTCCGATCTCTGCCGGGATGACGGCCTCACATCCGTATGATAGGGAGAAGGGTGTCTCTCATGTTGAGTCCTTGAAGGTCGTTCGGTGTACCCACAGTACCTCTGGTAGCTCCTCGACCCATAGGCTTTTGCTTGATCCGAGCCGAGTTTTCAGGTTTGACTTGATGGTTTTATTGGTGGCTTCAACCTGCCCGTTCGATTTGGGATGGGCCGACGAGGTGAATTTTAAGGTTATCTGGAGGTCTTCACAAAGTTTTCTGAATCCCCTGCTGTCGAATTGCTTTCCGTTGTCGGTGATGATTGCCTGGGGGATTCCGAACCGGCAAATTATATTTCTCTTCAGGAACTCTGTGGCTTTCTTTTCCGAGATGGTGGACAATGGTTCTGCTTCTACCCATTTGGTAAAGTAGTCTATGGCCACGATTGCATATTTCGCCTGACCTCGTCCTTTCGGCATCGGCCCTATAATGTCTAGCCCCCACTGTGCGAAGGGCCAGGGGCTGGATATGGTGGTCAGCTATTCTGCCGGCTGATGGTGGAGGTTGGCATTCTTTTGGCATCCCTCGCATTTCCGTGCTATCTTCACGCCATCCTCGTGCATGGTTGGCCAGTAAAATCCTTGCCTCAAGGCTTTGAAGGCGATTGATCTTCCCCCGGCGTGGCTTCCGCAGATGCCTGCGTGAATCTCCCTGAGCACGTAGTCTGCTTCTTCTGGTGCTAAGCATCTTAGGAGGGGTACGGTGTATCCTCTCCGGTAGAGTACTCCCCCAATTAGGGAAAACTTGGTGCTCTTGAACTTCAGCTTCCTGGCCTCCTTTTTATCTTTGGGGGTTTCTCATGTTTCCAGGTACCTCCTGATCGGTTGCATCCATGAATCATTGTCTTCTTCTTCTAGTACATCCACCTCTGTCTCCCCTATGCTTCTTTCTTGGAGGTATATAAGGGGGATTACCCTGGGGTTTTCTGTCCTCATTGAAGAGGCGAGCCTGGCCAGGGAATCTGCTTCGCAGTTGTCTTCTCGTCCGACCTGTTCGAAGAGTACGTTTCCCACTTTCTCCACCCACTTCTTTACTTCGGCTAAGTAAGCTACCATGTCTGGTTTTATTAAGAGGCCTTTCTCCCGTATCTCCATGATGATTTCTCCTGGCGGCTTGCTCAAAGGGATATATGCCTCCTCTCGAACCACGTGGTTTACCTGAGTTATGGGCCTCTTTCCTTTATCCTTCTGTGCCATTGGCTTGAATTCTTTGGGTCTTGGATTGAACTTCCGGAATTCTCTTTCCGGTCGCCGGTGGTCTTCCCTCCTTGTTACCCTTTCTCTGGTGGTTGTCCCCCTCCGGATACTTTTTCTTCGCTTTCTAGCAGGACGTACTTCCTGGCTATCTCCAGTGCGGTAGCGTAGTCTGGTGTCTCATGGATTCTCAGGTGGGTCCATAGTTTCCCGACCCTTAGGGCCCCTTTCAGACTTTCCAGGGCCTCTTGGGATTCGTACCATCCGACCTCGAGTACGGTGTTGTGGTACTGTAGGCATTGCATTTTTACACATAAGTCCCTATGATGAGTCTCATTTTGGAGACACTACCTTTTAAGTCACGGAGGTCACGGGAAACGGACGTCGGAAGGGGAAATTCAGAATAAACAAGGTTCACTGTTTTCGTTAGTGCTGCGTTCGTGTTTACGTTCGAACATCAAACGGATTGCGGGCGTTCGTGCCGCGTTCGAGGAAGCGTTCGAACGGTGTCGGTAATTCTGGTTTTGCTGCTAGCCTTACATCCAGCCCAATTAGCCCCCCAAAGCCCAAAACACATCCCAATTTAAATAAATAAATATTAATTAAAACATTAACTAAATAAGATAATAATTAAATAAAACATATACCAAACATAAAAAAACAATTACCAACTTAAACTAAAATCATGCCTAAATTAAACAAATCACATACTAAATCAAATATATCATACCAAATTAAAATCAATCATAACCAATTAAGCCAATCATTTATTTGACTTCCTAATCTAATAAGATATTTACCAATCTAAAATATTTGTATTCCTAAACCAACACAAATTAAAGATTCAACCTTCCCTATCTAGCCAAGATTTGTCCCCCCCTCAATCTTTGACTTCCCTTAACCAAACCAAATCAAATCCCTCTTCAATTAGCCAAATCTCTTTCCTTGTTAAGCCCAACCCTTTGCCTATAAAAAGAACCCTTCACCAACCTTCTCAAGGGGCTAGCTGATAAAAAACAAAACAACCCCAAACCTAGCCATCTCTCCTTCACACAACCTAATTCACACCCAAACTCTCTCGAAATCTCTCTAGACTCTCTCTACACACCCAAGACTAAACACAAAAGAGAAAACACTTCACACATACACAAGAGAAAACAAAGAAACCACCACAAGCACCAACAGCCACCATAGCCGAATCCATAACACACAAAACTCACCCTTAGCCGAATCCTAAGACACGCCTAAACAACCTCCTAGATTACCTTAAAACAGCAGCCCAAATCCTTAAAAAACGGTGGCCCAGGCAGTGAGCAGCAAGACCGAGGCCGAATAGGAGCAGAACGGAGTTCGAACCGCAAGCAAAACAGTAAGGATAACGAACGAGAACAGTGAACCAGTGAACCGGGAGAGTTGCGGAGCATCCATCCTTCCGACGATCGTGTACCGTACATCCGAGAGGTGATTTAAAAGGTTAGACCTGAGGGTACCTTTCCATTAGTTTATATTCATTTTTTATTGAATTCTATTCGCATGAGAGTCGTTTATGAATGCATGTTGTGGTCTTTGAGTAGATAAATATGCATGAATTATGAGATGTAATATGTTGTGGGTATTGGATGAATGAGAGATGTGTCAACTCTCGCGGTATATCGGATGGAAACCCGGACATAAATTTCATAGCTGATTCCGAATGGACGGTAATATGATCTGTACTCGGGCCACAACTCCACGTACCGCTTGGGTAAACGGCACCATCTTCTTTTGTATTGTATTGCTTTTGTTTATTTAGTTTTCTTTACTTGAATTCAATATGTTGTTTTCGTATGCATGGTTCAACCAAGCGCATGGGCTTAGTGAGTTAGTCCAAAGGTCCTCCATTTGGGAGACAAATAGCCGAAAAGGCCACCTTTGTGACACTACTTCGCCGCGCGGGATGTGTGTTCGTTGGATGGACAAGACACGTTCAATCGGACATACTTAGAATAGTATGATTGTCTTTGTGTTTGTATGCATGATGTGATGTGACGGCATGGGCTTAGTATGTTGGTCTAAAGGTCATCTCTTTGAGAGATCAAGAGCCCCCAAAAGGCCACCTTTACGGCAGTACTTCGCCGCGCCCCTTTATTTTGTTGTTTATGTATTGTGTCCCATTTCATGCATCAGGTCCGTTCCCGTTCGAACGCGTTTACGAACGCAACTCGAACGCGCATGCATTTTTGCCTTATCATGCATCAGGTCTCATTTCCGTTCGAACGCGTTCACTAACGCCATACGAACGTGAGCATTCTGCTTCATTTCCGTTCGAACTCGTTATCAAACGCCGTACGAACGCGAGCATTCTGTTTCATTTCCATTCGAACGCGTTTACGAACGCTACTCGAACGCGAACATTCTGTTTCATTTCCGTTCGAACGCGTTTACGAACGCTACTCGACGTGAGCATTCTGTTTCATTTCCGTTCGAACGCGTTTACGAACGCTACACGAACGCGCACACACTGAACTGAGTCTGCCTTATCATATTCATGTATAATTGCCTCTTGGTTGATCTTTCTTGTGTTATATAGCCAACTGTATTATTTGTATTCAAGCATGATTAGACTGTTAGCATGTTATTTGGTTAATAGGTTCATAAGATAGTACTCAAGCATGATTATGTTGTTCTTAGTTTTCCATATCATAGGATTGAAATATGTTCATGAGATTGCCATGTGATGTTGCATGTTGTGCTGAACTTGTTGATGTATGCATATGAATTTAGAAGCATGATATCTTTGGAAATAAATGTAATTTAAGCCTGGTTAAATTATCATATAAATCCTTTTATTACAAGTGACATAAGTAAGGGACCATTCCGAACCCAACGGTTTGAGGTCTTCCCTTGCGAGGGGTGAGTGCGGCCTTAAATCTCATTTTCCCGGTTCACACCGGGTGGCGACTCCATGTTATTTAGTACTCTTCCCAACTAGGCCGCGAGCCTAGGAACGGCGTCGCCCAGGTCCTGTTGTCCACAGTCTGGCGACTCTACTGGGGAATAGAGAATCGGCCCGAATATTGTCTTGTAATGATTGGATTTATGTTTTAATTGACCGTGTCTATAGTGGATAAAGTAAGGGTTTAATCAAAGGCATTTTTGGGCTAGGTAATGGTTTGGTGTCTTCCTTCATTCACTACCTTTCTAGAATTCTAGAAGGAAAAGCTGTGAAGGCACCTAGATAGCCATCTACTTGTAGCCTATTGTGATGGACTAATTTGGAGGACTCATTGTTTATTCCTGACAACAAGCGATAAGAGCCTAAGAGGCTTGGGTATTTAAGTGAGCCTCGCTCCACCTTCCCTCTGGTGGATCTACAACGGGAAATTCATTTGACAGTCCGTCACACATCATAGCTCATTGGCACGTACCTTAGTGTATAAAAAAGGGTGCGCTCACTTGGTTGCTCGAACCCTTGAGTGGGGAGACCTAGTCGTGGGCCATCCTTCGCCGTGAGAGCCTTTGTCTATACTCTTACTAACCCACCTATAGACCGGGTTGGCTAAAGTAACAATTATTTCCTTGAATATGTGCTTGTGGATCATCCTCATTTGGATGCAGTTGGACTATTGTCAGAAATGCGGGCTTGCTGGGCCATTTAAACTGGGGCAAGTTCGCACCTTATGACTATTAGGCCAAAAGCTTCTGAAATGTTGATGGGCCACTTCGTAAAAATTATTATGTCATGTTTGCATCATCTTGCTTGTGTTTGGGAACATCGTTGTTTGGATCCATTTGGACCATCTATCATGGGATATGGGCTTGTTGGGCCATTTAAACTGGGACAAGGACACATCTTATGACGATTGGCCAAAAGGCTTCTAAATAACAATGGGCCATTTTATGATTGTGTTCGGAATTTTATCATTTGGATTTAGTTGGGCTCTTTGCCATAAGACATGAACTCATTAGGCCATTTAAACTGGGACGGGTTCACTCTTATGACAATTGTCCCAAAAGCTTCTAAAATGATAATAGGCCGATTTGTTTGAGAATTTTATTTGATTTAATATATGTTATATACTTCTTATGCACATCATGCATACATACATCATGTTAACCCTTGTGTTCTGAAAGCCATCATAGATTCCCGTTGGGTTAGAAAAAAGGGAAGACTCACCAAATACCAAGAACAGACATGAGTGAATCAGATACTGAGGTATCCCGAATAGATCAGTTGGAAAATGGCTTCGCCAAGATTACTGAACAGTTGCAAGCCTTGACTGCTGCCATGACAATATGGATGTGCCCCGTGCTGGGGGAAATTCTGAGAATGTAAGGCGCGAAAAGCCTCCGAATGGGTTGGGGGATGATATCCCCGCTTTTGATGATGATATGGCAGAGTATGCAACAGACAGAGTGATTGGGTCTCAGGCTGAGATACAGAAACTCAGGGATCAGGTTGAATCCGTTACCCGCAAGATGAGGGGTAAGAATGAAGATTTACTAGATTATGAGACAATGAAGTTTGAGGAGCAGTTGCCAGCGCAGTTAAGATGCCGGATTTGGCTAAGTTCAATGGGAATGGAGATCCGAGGGTTGCATCTCCGTCAGTATGTGTCTGTTATGAGTTCAGTTGGCCTGTCTCAGCGCCAAGTACAAAAGATGTTCGGGATGTCACTCGAGGGGGGGCACCCGTAGTATGGTACCATAACCTGGACGAAGCAGGTTAAGGAAGATTGGAGGGAGCTAGCTGATGCTTTCTTAAAACAATATGTCACGGACCTGGAGATTGACTTGTCACTCCGTGACTTAGAAAATATCAAGCAGAAGCCGGAGGAAAATTTCAAGGAATATGTGGACCGCTGGAGGAGCCAGCTTCTGAAGATGCAGACCCGGCCCTCAGAAAAGGACCAGATCAAAATGATCATCAAGGGCACCAAGCCCTCTATTTATGGAAAACTGAGGAGAATGACTTCGATGATTACTGATTTTCGACAGCTGAGGGAGACAGTTATGGATATTGAGGAGGAGGAAGCCGAGAACAGAAAGTTTTATGGACAGAACAGAAGGAATATTGGGGGACATTCAGGGACTATGCCTGCTACTGCTGAAGTCACTGCCATTAAGAACAGACGATTTTCTAACCTTGGTAAGCCTCTTTCAGAGGTATTCGAAGAGCTGAAGGCGCATGGACTCTTAAAACCTTTGGAACCTAGGCCCATTCCAAATCCTGTGCCACCTCACATGAACTTAAACTTATACTGTCACTTCCACCAAGAAAAAAGCCATGACACCAACAACTGCGCCCGCCTCAGACATGAAATCCAAAACCTCATCGATGCCCATACAATACCCGACCCAGAGAAAGAACAACCCAACGCACACAGAAATCCCCTGCCCAACTACATGATCAACTCTGGCCTGCCCGAAACTCTTGTCCTCCAAACTCTCAACCACTCAGCTTCATAAGAATAAGGGATAATAATGGTGAAAAACTATAGGCTGAAGAAGAAGACACTGTTGTTTCTCCTAGTTTATCTTGCACTTTTAATAAAGACATTGATTTTGTTTACCTATTCGAACGTTTCCTCAGCAATAATAAAGGCGATCATTTCATTTATCTGCCTAAGACTATTACTGTCAAACTTGCAACATGAGTGTGTTCAATCTTGGTAATGTGATACTCAGAACGTAGGGAATCCTCAAAAGAAGCAAGCAGAAAAGATAAGTTAGCCATTCAGGAATTGGGAAATGGAGACAGTGGGACTGTTAGACTCGGAAAGAAATGGGTTCCTGGAACAAATCAGTGTAGACAGGTGGAAATGGTACATTCCCTAAGAGAAGAATGGTCATTAATGGAATTGACAGAAGACCTAACCCAACGGGATAAGAAAACTCATGCATACATGCATACACGTAACATATTTTGCATTCCTTTTTGTGTTTTGTGTTTGTTTTGTGTTCACGGGTTTTGAAGAAGAAAGAGAGAAAGCGGCAAATGAAAGCCAGTCAGAAGCATCAATATTAGCATCAGTATCAGCGTGGGGGCGAGACCCATATCAATATCAACATAGGGGCGAGGCCCATATCAGTATCAGTTTGAGGGCAAAGCCCACATTCAGTATAATTCGGGAATAAAGCCCCATATTCAGCATAACTAGGGAACAAAGCCCAGGGGAATAAAGCCTCATCTCAATGCAGTTTGGGAACAAAGCCCACAGTCCAGACAGTCAGGGGAATAAAGCCTCATCTCAATAAAGCTCATGAGGAATAAAGCCTCATCTCAACAGTTCGGGAATAAAGCTCGGGAGGAATAAAGCCTCATCTCAGTACAGTTCAGGAATGAACAAGCCAGGAATGGCACTCCAAGAATGGAAGCACGGTTCGGGAATGGACCAACTCACAGTAATGGTTCGGGAACGGACCACCTTACAGTAACGGTTCAGGAAGAAAGCCTGCATTCAGCTCAGTACGGGAATAAAGCCCACATTCAGTACAGTTCAGGAAGAAAGCCTACAAACTCGGGAATGAAGCCCACATTCAGTACAGTTCGGGGACAAAGCCCACAATTAACACAGTCAGGGAACAAAGCTCAGGGGAATAAAAGCCTCATGTCAGTATAGTTTGAGAACAAAGCTCAAGAGGAAGAAAGCCTCATATCAGTATAAGTTTGAGAACAAAGCTCAAGGGGAAGAAAGCCTCATGTCAGTACAGTTCGGGAATAAAGCTCGGGAGGAATAAAGCCTCATCTCAACAGTTCGGGAATACAGTTCGGGAGGAATAAAGCCTCATCTCAACAGTTCGGGAATAAAGCCCACATTCAGTAACAGTTCGGGAGGAATAAAGCCTCATTTCAACACAGTTCGAGAATGAACAAGCCGGGAATGGCAATCCAAGAATGGAGCAGAGTTCAAGAATGAACAAGCCGGGAATGGCACTCCAAGAATGGAAGCACGGTTCGGGAATGGACCAACTTACAGTAACGGTTCGGGAATGGACCACATCACAACACGGTTCGGGAATGAACCAGGGGTCGCAGCACCCTCACCCCAAATCAACTCAACACATGGTAAGTGGCAGCTGGCGAGCCAGGTAAGTAGAAATGCATTGCATAACTTTGATAGGATTGTCACTGTTGCACATTACACAAGTCCCATCAAAGTGGGGGCGACTGTAGGCACTGTATTTTTACACATAAGTCCCTATGATGAGTCTCATTTTGGAGACACTACCTTTTAAGTCACGGAGGTCACGGGAAACGGACATCGGAATGGGAAATTCAGAATAAACAAGGTCACTGTTTTCGTTAGTGCTGCGTTCGTGTTTACGTTCAAACGTCAAACGGATTGCGGGCGTTCGTGCGCGTTCGAGGAAGCGTTCGAACGGTGTCGGTAATTCTGGTTTTGCTGCTAGCCTTACATCCAGCCCAATTAGCCCCCCAAAGCCCATAAAACACATCCCAATTTAAATAAATAAATATTAATTAAAACATTAACTAAATAAGATAATAATTAATTATTATTAAATAATTAAATAAAACATATACCAAACATAAAATAACAATTACCACTTAAATTAAAATCATGCCTAAATTAAACAAATCACATACTAAATCAAAATATAATCATACCAAATTAAAATCAATCATAACCAATTAAAGCCAATCATATATTTGACTTCCTAATCTAATAAGATATTTACCAATCTAAAATATTTGTATTCCTAAACCAACACAAATTAAAGATTCACCCTTCCCTATCTAGCCAAGATTTGTCCCCCCCTCAATCTTTGACTTCCCTTAACCAAACCAAATCAAATCCCTCTTCAATTAGCCAAATCTCTTTCCTTGTTAAGCTCAACCCTTTGCCTATAAAAAGAACCCTTCACCAACCTTCTCAAGGGGCTAGCTGATAAAAAAGAAAACAACCCCAAACCTAGCCATCTCTCATTCACACAACCTAATTCACACCCAAACTCTCTCGAAATCTCTCTAGACTCTCTCTACACACCCAAGACTAAACACAAAAGAGAAAACACTTCACACATACACAAGAGAAAACAAAGAAACCACCACAAGCACCAACAGCCACCATAGCCGAATCCATAACACACAAAACTCACCCTTAGCTGAATCCTAAGATACGCCTAAAAACCTCCTAGATTACCTTAAAACAGCAGCCCAAATCCTTAAAAAACGGTGGCCCAGGCAGTGAGCAGCAAGACCGAGGCCGAATAGGAGCAGAACGGAGTTCGAACCGCAAGCAAAACCGTAAGGATAACGAACGAGAACAGTGAACCAGTGAACCGGGAGAGTGCGGAGCATCCATCCTTCCGACGATCGTGTACCAAACATCCGAGAGTGATTTAAAAGGTTAGACCTGAGGGTACCTTTCCATTAGTTTATATTCATTTTTTATTGAATTCTATTCGCATGAGAGTCGTTTATGAATGTATGTTGTGGTCTTTGAGTAGATAAATATGCATGAATTATGAGATGTAATATGTTGTGGGTATTGGATGAATGAGAGATGTGTCAACTCTCGCGGTATATCGGATGGAACCCGGACATAAATTTCATAGCCGATTCCGAATGGACGGTAATATGATCTGTACTCGGGCCACAACTCCACGTACCGCTTGGGTAAACGGCACCATCTTTCTTTTGTATTGTATTGCTTTTGTTTATTTAGTTTTCTTTACTTGAATTCAATATGTTGTTTTCGTATGCATGGTTCAACCAAGCGCATGGGCTTAGTGAGTCAGTCCAAAGGTCCTCCATTTGGGAGACAAAGAGCCGAAAAGGCCACCTTTGTGACACTACTTCGCCGCGCCGGTTGATGTGTGTTCGGTTGGATGCAAGACACGTTCAATCGGACATACTTAGAATAGTATGATTGTCTTTGTGTTTGTATGCATGATGTTGATGTGACGCGCATGGGCTTAGTATGTTGGTCTAAAGGTCATCTCTTTGAGAGATCAAGAGCCCCCAAAAGCCCACCTTTACGGCAGTACTTCGTCGCGCCCCTTTATTTTGTTGTTTATGTATTGTGTCCCATTTCATGCATCAGGTCCGTTCCCGTTCGAACGCGTTTACGAACGCAACTCGAACGCGCATGCATTTTTGCCTTATCATGCATCAGGTCTCATTTCCATTCGAACGCGTTCACTAACGCCATACGAACGTGAGCATTCTGCTTCATTTCCGTTCGAACCCGTTATCAAACGCCGTACGAACGCGAGCATTCTGTTTCATTTCCATTCGAACGCGTTTACGAACGCTACTCGAACGCGAACATTCTGTTTCATTTCCGTCGAACGCGTTTACGAACGCTACTCGAACGTGAGCATTCTGTTTCATTTCCGTTCGAACGCGTTTACGAACGCTACACGAACGCGCACACACTGAACTGAGTCTGCCTTATCATATTCATGTATAATTGCCTCTTGGTTGATTTTCTTGTGTTATATAGCCAACTGTATTATTTGTATTCAAGCATGATTAGACTGTTAGCATGTTATTTGGTTAATAGGTTCATAAGATAGTACTCAAGCATGATTATGTGTTCTTAGTTTTTCATATCATAGGATTGAAATATGTTCATGAGATTGCCATGTGATGTTGCATGTTGTGCTGAACTTGTTGATGTATGCATATGAATTTAGAAGCATGATATCTTTGGAAATAATGTATTTAAGCCTGGTTAAATTATCATATAAATCCTTTTATTACAAGTGACATAAGTAAGGGACCATTCCGAACCCAACGGTTTGAGGTCTTCCCTTGCGAGGGGTGAGTGCGGCCTTAAATCTCATTTTCCCGGTTCACACCGGGTGGCGACTCCATGTTATTTAGTACTTCCCAAACTAGGCCGCGAGCCTAGGAACGGCGTCGCCCAGGTCCTGTTGTCCACAGGTACCTTTCAACGAAGCTTTTTAGTGTTTCGTCATCTCCCTGTTTCATGAGCCTCAGTTCTCCTATTGTTTTTTTAGGGGTGCAGACTCCTTTGAAGTGTCGGATAATGATTTTTTAAGCTGGGAGAAGCTCTGGATGCTCCCCGGGGCCAGACTTCTGTACCATAGGATGGCAGGTCCACCTAGAGTTAAGGGAAATACTTTGCATATGGCGTCGCCCGTTACCCCATGTACTTCCATCAGGAGGACAAAATTTTTGATGTGGGATTTTGGGTCGGAGTGGCCTTTGTATGGTGCCATGGTCGGCATGTTAAACCGCTTCGGGAACTGTGCTGACCTTATTTCTTCCGTAAGGGGAGCCCCCTCTTCCTCGCCTCGGGTGTCTCCCACGCCGATCTTGAGGCCTTCTCCCCATCTGGTCATCTCTTTTCTCAATCAAGACTTTATTTCACGGGCTGTGCCCCCATGTCGCCTTCTGCGTCCTTCTGTTCGCCTGTCGTTCCGGGTGTGGCGTTCCATAAGCCCGGAGGTCTCCTGCACGTCTTCGTTGTACTTTCTATCCTCCCTCTCGGAGTTGTAAAAACTGTCGGAGGAGGGGTTGAGTGATTGTTCCTCTTCTTCTTCCCATGTGTTTTCTGATCGCGGCTCTCTTCCTACCACTTCAGATCTTATCCCATAAGGGCCTCTCTTTCTGGGTTCCTCGTCCTCGCTTACATCTGCTACTCTTTTCCCTTTTTCCCTTTCTTTCCTTTTCTGGCCGGCCCCGGTTTCAGGTTTCTCGTTGTCTGCTCCTTCCATTCTTTCTAGTCGATCCATCATAGACCTCATGCTATCTTCCATCTTTTTCATCCAGTCCATTGCCGGACCTCATGATTGGTGATTTCCGCCTTCCGCCATTTGTCTTATCACGTGAATTGCTTTTTGTGAAGTTTCCCCACAGACGGCGCCAACTGTTGACGGTGGATTTTGGTCTCAGGGTAATACGGGAATATCACCTCCGAGTGAATCCTCCTTCAACTGTGAATTTGTTTGGTTATGCGGGGAACCAAAAGCAAACTTAGCGGAAAACAAGAAAATACGCCAATCGGACAAGGTGATTTAACGTGGTTCGGTGGATTTTGGGATCCGACCTACGTCCACGGACAAGAACAGGGTGGTACTTTTTATTACTCAAATACACCTCTCATGCCTCTCTTTGCTCTTACAAATTGGAACTTTATGACTCTAATCCCTCACTCTTGTGATGATTTTCAGATGTCCCTTTACACATGCCCTACCCTCCTATTTATAATAAAAACAGAAATCGGACTCCTTCTTTTACAAGGATTCCTAGTTGAGTCAATCTCCTTCTTTCATAAAGAATCCTAGTCAAAACTATTCCCTTTTCCCATAAGGATTCCTAGTTTAAAACTACATTTACTTTCTTTATCCTACTAGGACTCTGACTCATCAGTTTTCCCCATGAAAGTAGGATAACTTATCCTCTGGAGCATATCCCGCCATATTCCCGGTCTTCATGTGGTCGGTCATGATAGTCTTTTGTACTGAGAGTGCTGCTGTCGACCTGATAATTGCCCGGTCATCCGATCTTTAAGTGGTCGGGTTACCGATCATAAAGTGATCGGCTCATCACTCATGTGGTCTGGTCGGCATTAATGATTTCGACTGAGAAGGGAATTACCTTTTTACCCTTGTCGTACTCCTTAAATATCATAGTGCTTAAAAACACCATCAACAAAAATATTTCAATCTATTTTTCGAAATCATTTTGTTCGACATAACATAATACATGTACTTTTTTATTCCGTGACCTTAAATTCGATCCGAAAACCTTGTAGAAATTTTATGAAAATTCTGGATATTACAAGGATCCCATAACTTATTAAATTACGAGACAACAAGACATGTACTTTCTCGTTCTTTTTAGTCCGACATAACATAATACATGTACTTTTTGTTGTTCCGTAACTTAATTAAGCCGTAAGATCTCTCATTAGAACTTAATTATATGTATATATATATATATATATATATATATATATATAACAAAGGATCACTATGTGTAAAAAGGATCATTGATGGAGTGGTGGTATATTCTGTATATTAACTAATTACAAAAAAGGTCGTACGAGGATCTTCAAAATTCGAGTTTTTTAATTGGCAATTGCAAGCTGTAAAGTCATATTATATGGTTGCTGATCTTTCTGATCCCAACATTTTATAAATTTCATAATATTTATCGAGACAGACTCATCCCCACGTCTCAAATGCCTCAACCTTTCAATTACTATTTATTTTTCTAATATTGAACTTTAATTGAGTAAAATGTAAACCCTAAGTTCGAATTTAATGGTGCATTTCTTGTAAGAGAATGAAGCAGTCGGGATTTTACTTATTTCATTTGAACCTGAATCGAGTGATTTGATGGCAGTATTTCCAATATTTCAAAAAAAAATCCAAACCATAATCTTCATTTAGGCCATGTTAATTACTCATTTTTATTTTTTTTTCTTTTAAAAAATTAAAAATGAGTAAATTCAAATATATTTTTAATCTCTTAGTCTCTTGTATCCTCATAATACGATCTAAACGATGCCTGCCAACCCAACTACGCCCCTATGGCAAACTCTTTTTTTTTTTAAATATTACATTTTACATTTTGAAATCATTCATGATATTTCTGTGCATAGTTGGATATCTGAGTTCATAACAAGCTGATTTGATTTTGGGTGAAATATTTAAGAGAACAAAAAATGAATATATATTTTTTTTTTTAATCTCCATTTTTGTCCAAATTGATCGGTTTTTAATAACATATTATAAATTTCCTGGATATATGGTATAGCTTGAATTTTTGAATCTAGAACGAACTGAGTTTGTTTTCAAATATTTGAAAGAAATTTTTTAGTACTTTTACCAAACACTTTTAACTATTTCATCAACAATTAGTCATTATATAATCCATTTATTTAAGTTAATTTTAGAACTGCTGATCATTATTTTAGATAGTTTTGTTATGTGTACTGGTGCAGTGATTCAGTAGAAATAAATTTTGATTTTTACAAAAAAAAAATGGTAGATAATAGATACACTTTATTTCGACTAACGAAGCAAAGTAAAATTATTTCATTAATAAATCAGAATTTTCATTAATTTATAAAAATAAATTTTAACAAATTTTCATACAACCTCCGCTTACCTCTTAGTGCTTGCACCACTGTTTCCTTGCATAGTTGGATACTTAGCAATTTAAGCACGATTAATCCGCGATTGCTACCGGACTATCTGATTTGACTAAAAATTACCGATTTAGTATTTCGTAATCGTTGTTTTTTTTTTTTTTGTTGATTAATCGCCGATTTCTAATTTTTGTCCGATTTACAGAGTACTCATATTCTTTTTCTTTTCGTCATTTTTTTTTCTTTTTCTTTAGAGATTTTAGTCATCTCTCTCAACTTTAAGATTGTTTAATCCTTTCTTTTTATATGAATGAGATTTTTGGAGGATATTGAGAAATTAGTTTTAATTTTTTTTAATTATTTATCATACAAAATATCAATTTTATTATACCCAATTAATTACCGATTAATCCCCGAATATTTTTAATTAATCGAAAAATCTCTCAAATTAGTATTAAAATAACTTATTATCGATTTCCGATTAAATTACCCATATTTAAGTTCATAAATCATAACAAGCTAAAATTGCTTTTGGGTGAAATATTCAAGAGGAAAAAAAAATGCAAACTCTATTCTTTCATCTCCAATATGGATGTCCAAATTACTCGGTTTACATAATATAAATTTCGAGTTACTGCTTTTACTGAACATTTTTAACTATTATTTATTTAATAAAATTTTATCATTTTATTATTGTTTAATATGTAATAACAACGACTCCAATATTAAAAATAAATAAATTTTCTGGTATGCATTATGTAATCATCAATAATTAGTCTATCATATAATCCATTATTTAAGTTTTAGATGTGATGTATTCATTTTTATTTTATTTTTTAATTACAAAATCCAGAGCATTTTTTAAATAATTTATACATTCAAGAATGATTATCCAAGTGAAACTTCAAATTACATATATGAAATTATCCCATGAAATATACAACAGTGGTTCATATTTGTGTATGGTACTTCAATTTATTATTATTATTTGTTTTTTTTTTATATATATAAAATTACATCAAAAAATAAAAAGAATATGAAATCTTACAAAAATAATCGGTATATTGTGTTATGGACACATTGAGAAATATAATGGAGTTTTTTTTTTTTTTTTTTTTTTGGGTAATCGGGGTGGTCGGGCCAGCTTATACGCTTATCGACTAATCCCCGAGACTTGTGATTCGTGCCCTCATAGATTGTCAACACATATCAGGATAAGTCGTTGACTTTTTTTACACCAGGTGGCATGACTCCAAAGAAGTACATCTAATTGAATTCGAACTTTGAACTTAAGAGATAACAAACCAATCAAGCCCAATGTATTTATCTCTGATGCAACCCTTATGATTAAATATTTGGAATTCCTAAATAAATAAATTAAATAGTGCAAAATTTGGTTAATTCTGTACGGTTCCTATGGGCCTCAGTTATGGGCCAAAGCAACCTGGAGCCATGTTACAAAGTTATGAATCAAGCCCAAACTAATAACCAAAAGTTTATATAATATGCGATCTCTACTGATAAAAAAGATAATAAACACAAAAATTATATTATCTTATGATTTGATCAAAAATTAAGTCCAAATTTTCTTCATATTAACAAATTAATTTACTAAAATTCAATTATAAAAAACTAAGTAGTTAAATAAGGGTCTTAATTTTGAGTTAAATTTAGGGACAGGACCGCCACTGTGGGTTGTCCTTTACACACATTTGGGTGTTCTCATTTTATAAAATACGACCGTCCACTAAAAGATAAATAAATAATGCGATATCTTTTTTTTATTTGTATACGTTCTCATATTTTATATAATATGAATGGCATCAACTGAGAATGATTATATGTGTGTATTTACACACAATATATATGGAGTAACGTTTTGAAATATGCTGATTGAATCATGTTGACATGACTTATTATAGTATAATTTGTATCCTAATTATAGTATTACTTTAACCTTTTTTTTTTTTTTTGGATAACCGAGGTGTCCGGGCCAGCTTACGCGCACCTCGACTAATCCCCGGGATATGTGTCCTGTGCCCTCAGAAGTTTCCCAACACAGATCAGGGTAAGTCGCTGGCTTTTCACATCAGTGTAAGTCGCTGGCTTTTCACATCATGGGGCATGACCCCAAGGAAATGTATCTAGTGAGATTCGAACCTTGAACCTGAGAGGGAACAAACCACTCAAGCCCAAAGCCTTTACCAGACAACCCCTTGGGGTTAGCATTACTTTAACGTGTTATATGAAAGAAGGTGGTTAAGAGGACAGAGGCTTGTAAAAGGCATAAAAAATTTATCCCCGAGTATAAATATATCACATTGTTCTCGCTCAATTTGAAAATAAAAATTATCTAAAATTATTTATTTTTAGTGAAAATCAAATTTTGATGTCTCCATTAAATCAATGTAATTGCTATGTCATTGAATGGGAACGTGAAAATTCTAGGCCTACAGCCAGAAAATATTAAGCAATCATACGACACAAGGTGGCAAAAATTTTGACGAGTATAAGAAACTTATAAGTAGAATGAGTCACGCTTTCCATCAAATATGTTATTTTGGGAAATTATTAATCATATATTTAATATTTGGTATGTTATTAAAAATATTCACCAATCCATCCAAATATTGAAAAGTGTATCAAACATCTACCTATTATATATCTAATATTTGATACATTTTTTAATCAATTATCCAAATTTAATATAATTCTTAATCTTTGGGTGAATCGATGAACAAGTTTCAAAATTTATATTTTTGATAATATATCAAATATTAAGTATACGATTGATAATTTTATTTTATTTTTGGTTAGGTAGAAGTTGAACAGAACCACCATCAGAAAAAAAAAAAAAATATATATATATATATATATATATATATATATATATATATATAACAACCAGATGACACAATTTGCCTTTGCCCCCAGATCATTGACTTGGATAAAATGATTGATTGTCTTAATCTATACACATTTCTTCTTCAGCTGTTCTCACGGTCATGGTTCGGTGGTGTAAGATTCATAATATAATTTTGAGATCCTGGATTCGAATTCAGGAAATATGTTTATTGTAAAAGTCTGGGACGATTAGAGATTTTACCTGTTTCATTTAAGTCCAAAATGAGTGATTTTACGGCATTGTTTTCGACAGATTTCAAAAAAAAAAAAAAAAAAAAAATGGTCTTCAGCTCTATTAAAATTCCGTACTGTATTTTGTCTCTGTGTTTGCAATTAGGTGTCTTTAGGTGTGCAATGTATAATTAAATTCAACTTTCAAATGGTCTTAATTTCCAGCTCATTCACATGGATTTCAAGTTGGGATTTCTTTTTCATGGACCCCTTTTCCAGTTTCCAGCTTCTTTATTTTCAAACCCTAATCCATAAAATTTGCTAAAATCTTGTTACTTCACAATCCAAAATCATGTTGCTTTTAACTTTAGGTCTTATTTTTGAGTTATTCTTTGATACCACTATTTTATCGGTGAAGTTATATTACTAATCAATAATTATATAATATATCATTATTGTTATTACCGTTATTTAATAAAAAAAATTTCCTTATTTTCATATAGCGGATCAGGATTCTCTTTAGAATTTAGTTTTTATGTCAATAAATACTCTATGAACAAATTTTTTTTAAGATGAAAAAAAAAACACAAGCAAATTTAGATTATGAAAAAATCTTAATCCCTATTAAAAGCAAATTTTAACTCTCAGAAATTTTTATCTACAATTTACTGAATAACATTACAGGAAATATTTTTTTCCCATATGATCATAATCATGATTAGAGATTTAGTCCCCAATGGGTGTGGCTTGGTGGTGTAGAGTCCAGGATCTCACTTTGAGGTTCTGGGTTCGAATCCAGGGGGTGCACTTCTTGTAAGAGCCTGAGACAGCCGGTGGTTTTACCTTGCGCCGCGGCCCAAAATGGGTGGTTTGGTGGCGGAGTTTCCATCGTTTCCAAAAATATATATATATATATATATATATATATATATATATATATATATATATATATGATTAGAGATTTATTTAAACAAAGGAGGTGGTTGCACCTACTCTTGAAATCCTATTAACAAACACCAATGACATTATCTTAATATATGAGGCAGCTCTTCAACATTTTGAAGGAAAAATTTTGGATGCTTCGTATATTCTTTCATTCGTTAGAATAGTTACGCTTTTATAATTAATGAATATATATTCCGTGCAAATATCCGCACCATAAAATGACTATATATATATATATATATATATATATATTTGTTTATGTCGATTTTTGGACCAGCATCATAAACATCAAATTTATAGTATTGGAGATTGATATGAAACCGAAACCAAATAAATAATATGAAAATAATAAAAGACACAAAGATTACGTGGTTCGGTTGACCTATGTCCACCGGAGGAAAATATTGGAATTTTATTATTATTAAGAGTGATTACAATGAGTAAAGTTATGTCATCTTCTTATCGAGCTTCTTCTTCTATTTATAGATACTCAAAATATGGTTTTCTTCCACTCTCCATCATGGGGATCATAGGCTTGGAAGTTAAAGGGGGGTTAGGGATAAGGCTTACTCGTCGAGGATGATCTCAATTCACCGACCTCATTTTGTTGGCCTAATGAAGCCATTCTAAAACCGACTTCATTATTTTGAGGCCATCTTTCTCATAATTGATCATCTTTAACATATGGTCATCCTTTGTCATATGGTCATCTTTGTGTTTGGTCATCTTTAGCGTTTGGTCATCTGCAGCGTCTGGTCATCCTCGTTGAAACTTTCCAAGTCGAACAAACTACCCTTGACACCAATCCCATAGTTTTCAGTGTCTAGTACTTGTGTTCGGTTTTGGAAACTTTGAAACTATCGTGGGTTTACAAAGTTGATCAGGTTCAACCGTCCTAATGGTAATAACATCTAGACTGACGAGATAATACAAATCCGAATGTTATTATATTATGACAGTTTGTATGTGATCAATTTTGTATTATATGTATGTATATACACACATACATACATATATACATACATATATATATATACACACGTATGTATACAATAAAAGACATAAAAAATACATATTTCAATATAATATTATTTATTTTCTAATACTGTTTTCGAAATCGTACCGATCAAACCTATTACTCCAGCAAGAAAGAAAGAAAAATGGAATTGATGTTTGAATTAATAAACAAATCTATAATTACTCGTGCAAGTTAAGCACTAATAGGATTAAAATATCAAGACCCAAAAAATCAAAAGCCACGTATGCAAGTGAACCAACCAAAGACAAATTATGATTTATAAATGTCCACCAATAAAATACAACTAAGACTACCCACAAAAGCTAAAGACGACATGGCTAGTCGCATCATAATTTTATCATTTCTTCACCAAATCGTACGTGTCGGTGATAATTTAAAAATATGTTGGTGTAAAAAATTATATAACAATAATAATATATGCACAAACACTTTATATAATATTTTATATAAATATATGTATTTGAAAGAATATAAAAGAGAAAAAAAAAAAGAATAATATTTTTTTTTCTAAATACATATGATTATACAAAACTTTATGCGAAATATTATACAAAATACAAATATCATTTTTGATTATATGATGATATCTCTTAACTTTCACATATTTAAATTTTTTTTTTTTAATCCTTAAATTTTGATTCCTAATTTCTAATTTATGGTATATTATTTATTATATTAAAAATTCAGAGCGTCCGCAATAAAAAAAAATAAAATTAGTGTGTTACAAAAAAAAAATTTATACGAGTTTTTTTATATAAATTATTATTAGTAGTTATTATATAAAAATTTATAAGTTGAATATTAGCTGTTCATTATTATACATGGACGAGTGACATAAAATTATAAAAAAAAAAAAAAAAATTACTTGTAATTACAGACATACTTTTCTAGGAGATTATATATATACTAGTTTTTGCCCGTGCCTACGGCACAGTGTTACAGTATTTGGCCCGTGCCTACGGCACGGTGTTACAGAATTAAATGATTTTATTTTTTAATTAAATGATGCCCGTACCTACGGCACGGCACGGTGTTACAGAATTAAATGATTTTATTTTTTAATTAAATGATGCCCGTGCCTACGGCACGGTGTTACAGTATTTGGCCCGTGCCTACGGCACGGTGTTACATAATTAAATGATTTTATTTTAACTTTCTATTTTTTTATTTGAAAATTTTGACCCTTTCCATCAATCAATTCACTCTCTTTCCTCCAATTACCAATGAAATGATCTGAGCCGTTAATTAAGCCACATAAAGAGAGCCGTTGGATGCACTCTCTTTTCTCCAACACCATTGTGCTTTATAATATAGATGTGTGCGTAAAATAAATAAAATAAAATAATCTATAATCGTTCTACAATCCAACTAGCCTAACGCCGCAAAAAATCTCCATCGACTTTTCTTTATAATGCTATGTATCAATCAATAGCTTTATCTTCACAGCCAGTAATATTTTTCCTGGAAAAAAAATAATAATAATAAACAGAAGCTCTCAGGTTTGTGAAAAATGGGCGCTCAGGTTTCTATGCAAATTGAGAGGCGCAAAGCTTTGTCAATAGAGGAGAAAGCTCTGTCTGATCTTTACGAAAACTGCGGCGTCGATTTCCGGGCAGTGATTATCGTCCTGAAGACAGAAAAAAATGGATGGCCGGCCTGAATCCTGAGAAAGTTCATATAAACATTATTGTATGGCCTGGAACTCATGATTCTGCTACCAACAAGATTGGCATCCCATGCATATCTCGTCCTTTTGCCCAGTGCCAAAGCTTGTCTATTTATCAGCAACTTGTTTTAGGTACCAGGGTTCTTGACATTCGGATTCAGGAGGATCGCCGCGTGTGCCATGGAATCCTGTTAACATACAGCGTTGATGTTGTTATTAATGATGTCAAGAAGTTTCTAGCAGAGACGGAGTCAGAAATTTTAATCCTGGAAATTAGAACAGAATTTGGACATGAAGATCCTCCGGAATTTGACAAGTACTTGGAAGAACAACTTGGAGAGTTCCTGATTCATCAGGATGATCACGTGTTTGACAAAACTATAGCGGAGTTGCTACCCAAGAGAGTAATTTGCGTATGGAAGCCGCGGAAATCCCCTCAGCCTAAGGCAGGGGGACCCTTGTGGAATGCAGGGCACTTGAAGGATAATTGGATTGATACAGATTTGCCATCAACAAAATTTGACAGTAATATGAACCATTTGAGTCAGCAGCCGCCGGTTTCTTCGCGGAAGTTCTTTTACAGGGTTGAGAACACGGTGACACCTAAGGCTGATAACCCAGTAGTGTGTGTTAAGCCTGTGACATGGAGGATTCATGGATATGCTAGGCTGTTTATAAATCAATGCTTCTTTAAAGGGTTTGCTGATCGGTTGCAGATTTTCTCTACTGATTTATCGATGGGGATTTCGTTGATGCTTGTGTTGGACTTACATATGCAAGGGTTGAAGAGAGAGCTTGAGAAACATCTGCAGTTTCTGTTGTGTTTATATCTTCCCAGTTTCTGCATATTTTATTGTTAGTGTGATAGAATCTGTAAAGAAAAGCTGATTTGATCAGAAAGTGATACTTTTTAAAAAAAAAAAAATCTGAATGCATGAAGCCGTAATTTCTAGGAATGACCTTTAAATATATTCATAGCAACCATAAAATCAGATGGATCAGAAATGGAAGAAGAAATAGATGCGTTAACTCAAAAGATTTGACAGTAACCAGGCTATGGCTACTTCTGGTATTAAAAGAACGTTTCATTGATAATCACAAAATGCCACTGCACCGAGTTAGCGATCATGACAACAATGACAACGTAACATCACATAATCTAAAAATAATTGAATAGAAGATCACAAGAGGTGCCAAAAATGAAATATCTTTGGCCGCGAGTGAATGAACATCTTGACAGTATCTGCTTAAAAACCAGTTCGCAATCTTCAGATGCTTTGCAATTTGCATTATTTGGGCAATAAGCAGCAGATTTATCAAACCTTGATGCTGGATTGCCAAATCAGACAAGATATAATTCATACTGGCCTTTTATCTACAGAACTTATGTCTCAAATTTTCCTCCAATTGTTGGAATACGGAGGAGAATAACCCTGCAATAAAAATAGCTCACAACTCAATAAACTTTTAACTAAGGAGTCTGTTAGCTCTAGGACAAAAATATTATTAAAAAATCATAAGTAAGAGCGGCAACCTGGGAGTGGGTTATCTTTATGCTGTAATGATCCTTGCACCAAAAGAGTACCGGGTATTTGCTGAAAGACCTGTAAAAAGTATTGCAATCACATGTTGATTCAAACATTATAAACCAATTTATGAAGCCAGGCCAGGGTAAAAGCGTACCGCAGTGCGAAAAGATAAAGACGTCGGAGGACCATTCAAACAGCTTGAACTATTGGAATTTTCTTCCAAATGTTTGTTAATGGGACCTTCATCAACAGGATTTACCTCATTCTTCAGGATTGTATTACAGTGATCATTTGATGCGGTGATCTATTAAAATGAAAGTGCACTGGATGTAAGCACATTGAGATATTACAGATTATAATCAGACAACATGACTAATTAGTGGTGAATCTTACATCAACGGTAAATGAAGAGGCATTCAATTTACAGGATGCACCACTAGCAGAGAAGAAGGTCTCTATTGATTGCAATACATCTATGGCACTGAATTGGCGTTGAACTCCCTACAGGTAGAAATATTTAACTATGAGACACCACATTAGTAAGAAGAATAAAGTAATACGAGAAGCCACATACGCAAAATGCAGTCAAAACATCAATATGTGATTTTGCTTCGCCATATAAACATGGATGCTTTTGTACATGGTTTGGCTTAAATGAAAACTTAATTCAGCCCATCCCGGAGTCTGATCATACATATGGTCTAGACATTTTCTTCTTGTCTTGTTTCAATATTCTAGCTCCCTGAAGTCAACCTATAAAGAGCCTGGCAAGCTAGTTAACCCTAAATATAATGGAAAAGAACTGAGGAACAAAGGGAGAGCCGTGTAAGCCAGCCAAGTCCCAAAACAGCTCAGCTCAACTCAACTCAGCCCAATTTAACTCGAATTTCTAGAGCCATACTAAGGAATTTCCATCTTCCATAATAATGGTTAATTTGAAAATGGTTTAATCCAACTCCCATCGGCAATAATAATTTTCTGGAAGGAGAGCATTTAATGTCTAATTTGAAACTGGTGACTGGACAAATGATGTAGCTTGTCCAAGTAATTGCAATGAAGCAAACATTAAATTTGCCACATGAACTGTCTTTACATTGTGTTAAACTAATAGCTTCAAGTTTACAGAATCAAGCTACATAAGATTGTTGTGGTTGAAAAGGAAAAGGTAAAAGAAATAAGAAATATACAGCTTAAGTACAGAAAAAGGATAACCAAACCTCAAGCATTAAAGACAAGTTTTTCTTCTCAGCCACATGAGGTGATATTATCTTCCTGGAAGGAGGCACATAAGACCAAGCAAGACCCCATCGACATGTTTGGCCTTGGACAAATTCATTTGTTTTTACTATGGTAACTCCAACCTCCCGAAGCTTTGATATTAAAAACTTAAGGTTAGATTTACGCCCAATCATTGAAGTATACCACCTAAAAGAGTATGAAATGTGACAGTTAATTTTTTGTGCAAGAAAATAAGAAGTGCAAGACATGGGTAAAACCGGATCAGCAGAGACAAAGAATACCTAAATGTTTGCTTCAATGCAACACTATCTTCAATAATACGAGTGATAAAAGCCCTTTCTCCCCCAGAACAAACCATCTCCTCTGGAGTCCCACCACAAGATGTTTTTGGATTCAGTCCTGCTTCTTCCATGGAGACAAAAAATGGAGGATTGCACATGCAAAAGTCAAACTGCTCACCATCTCTGACAACTCCGAGAAGTACCGGTGGCCCATCATAACTCCTATTTGAATCAGCTGGCAGATTGAATGAAGAGGAGGACGAAGGCTCTGCCTCCTCATCCACATGACCACTCATATCCATATTGCTTTCATCCTGCGCCGACTTAACATTATGAGATTCTTGAATAGAAAGGGTGCTTTCACTACTTTTGACCTTCCTAATTTCAATTAGTTCTGAGATATGAGGATTACTTTTAACGTTGTTCTCTGCCCACTCAAGTGCTACGTCAGTCACATCTGCAGCAAAGTTCAACCACATCAAAATTCAATTGAGTTTTGCAAGAGCAACAAATTTTGAAATATTCCAGTGGATATATGATGACAATACTAATTGATACCTGACCCAACAAAACTCCATCCCAGAAGAGAAGCACCAAGAAGTGGGTAAATGCAGTTTGCTCCAGTTCCGATATCAAAACCCTTCACTTTATCACCACTGCTGGAAGTTTTAGGAATGATGTCAGAGGAGAGAAGATCTTCAATCCAATGAATATAGTTGGATCTGTTGGGCACTGTGGGGCAGAGTTGCCCATCAGGAATCCACCTAGAATTTTCACAATAAAATAATCAAAAACACAATTCTCTGGTAAATCAACATCATAAATAAAACAACCTTAAAGCAAAATTTCAAACTCATTACATCACAAAACCTGCAAATATAAAAAAACTGAAGGAAATATTACAAAGCCCAAACTTTCATTTTGCAACATGTCAACACTTCATGCAGTGTAAGGTCCAAGGAATGTCTCCACAAGATAAAGTGGCTCACATGAGCCAAACTACAAAGCAAAATTACATAAACTTTAAGCACCAAGGGTGAGGGGAAAAAACCTTTCTGTTCTGCTATTAGAACGTGAAAAAATTAAGCCCACCAATAGCCTAATTCAACAATGTAGCTTTGTTTAGCTAATTTTTCCATTTGGTCCTATACTGTTAAAGGTGGTAGGCATGCGTTTTGGCAGTTCAACCGGCCCAAGCGCAATCTTTGGCCAAGTCAAAATAGGGTTGACTGGTCAAACATGCATAATCTTGTCTAATTTATAAAAAGTCATAACTTAAAATATCTAAGCGCCGATTATAGCCACCTAAGTGGCAGTTTAAAAAAAAAACTGCCCAAAGCAGTGCCTTTTAACAGCATAGGTGCAATGTTT